>JAOBYE010658852.1:0-11820 GCA_025403585.1 Parazoanthus swiftii
GGGCTTCCCCAGAGGCACCATATTGTGGTATACCTCCTGGTTCAAGCTCACGAGGACCATCAGACATTACAGAGGAAGGTCAAGCTTCAGGAAAATGAGCTGGATGCTGCAACATGGTTGGATCAATACGTGGCTGCCGAGGTTGGAAGCAGCGATGACTATGGTCAGACCAACAAGATGCCCGCTAATAGATATTTTCAGTAAGAATTGTTTGCAGAATTTTTTTATATACTTATAGTTTAGTGTAAAGTCTTTATTCTGTCTGTCTGCCAACCATTCTGTCTGTCCGTTCGTGTCTGGTTGTCGGAAGGTTGTCTGAGTATCTCTTGCAACTTGTTATTTTGACGTGTGCTTACAAGTCCGTGCTTTTCATCCCAACCATAACATTATGTTCAAGCTGGGTCGCTTTCTTTAAGGGCTACCAAGCAGTTCTAAAAGTGGGACTTGGGAGTAAGCAACCTCGTAAAGGAGTCCAGGGCAAGATATGTCTCACAAAGCAGCCCTGTGGTACGTTATTCTGGCGACACACATTAAAGCGGCTCTGTCGGCTGTTACTGAGGCGACATACAAAGCAGCTCTGAAACTGTTATTGTAATGTCTAACAAAGCAGCTCTGTGGTCTGCTATTGTTATGACTTGCAAAGCAGCTCTGTGGTATGATGTTGTGTTGACACACAAAGCAGCTCTGTCTTCTGCTATTGTAATGTCTCTCAAAGCAGCTCTGTCGTCTGTTATTGTGTTGAAACACAAAGCAGCTCTGTCGTCTGATATTGTGGCTGCACAGAAAGAAGCTCTATCGTCTGTAATTATATTAACACAGAAAGCATCTGTCATCTGTTATTGTGGTGACACACAAAGCAGCTCTGTCGTCTGTTATTGTGTTGACACACAAAGCAGCTCTGTCTTATGTTATTATGGCGATGCACAAAGCAGCTCTGTCGTCTGTTATTATGTTGACACACAAAGCAGCTCTGTCGTCTGTTGTTGTGTTGACACACAAAGCAGCTTTGTCTTGTGTTATTATGACGATGCACAAAGCAGCTCTGTCGGCTGTAACTGAGGAACACAAAAAGCGGCTCTGTCGTCTTTCATTCTGGTGACATACAAAACGGCTCTGTCGTCTGATATTTATGGTGATACAGAATACGGTGTACGTATACGTACGTATACAGTCAGTAATCGCTCTTCTGTGTTCTAATCATTCTTCTCCGTCAAGAAAAGTGATATTTTTCTCCTTATTTTCCAGAGCTTCAGTAGTCCAAGATGGCGTCATGACGGAAAAGAACCTCCCCTTGTCAATCTTAATGACGACACTTCCTCCTCCGGGGCAAGAGGTTGAACGGTTATCTTCAGGAACAAGGTTTGCTCTCCAACAATGGATAAAAATCCTCCACCCGTCTCCCTCTGGGGGTAGTTTTTAGAATGGGTCCCTGTTGGGGCTCCCTGAGTGGGGATACTTACTGGGGGTACTACCAGGAGACTCGGTGCTTCAGATGATCTCCAAGTGCGGACATAAGCCTTCTTAAGTGTAGCCTGCCAAGAAACATTTCAGCGTTTTTTGAACAGGCAGAGTGGAAAAACGGCAGACTAGATGTTTTGTGCCTGTTTACCATTTGGTTAGACTAGCTTTTGCTATTTCTAAATGGCTGGCTTCCATCAAAGATATTTATTCAAACTTAACATTATTTTTTAGTAAATTATAAGGAGTGCCAATAAAAATGTTGTTGTTAAAAAATGTTGTTGTCTATTGGCGTTCCCGGCTTTTTTCCAATATAAGAACCAGATAATTTTGGCCGAGGTCGGTTTCCAAAAAATTGCTCTTTTTTATACATAACTGTTCTCCCTCAATTTTTCAAATCATGTACCATATCAAAAGAAAATGTCCTTCATACCAAAAATCGAAATACTGTACTCGATAAGAGCCTGTAACACGTCTCAATTGACAATAATAATATCTCGAATTACTAATTGACAAACATCTTTCGCGGATATTCCACGTAGATTTCATTGCTTTAAAGATCAGTGGGACATTTCGTACCAACGCACAATCTATCGAACATATATCGATCTTTGATACGTCCATTTGCAGAGAGAAACGAGCATACTATTCAAAGTTCTGCTTAACAAAGCGAATATTAATCATATTCCAATTCCTTATTACGACTCACTTTCTAACTTAAAATAAGGTGTCATAAACAAATCAACATCTTCCAATATTTTGAACTTACTATGACCAGAAGTGTTCATTCTTATAATACAAGGTCTTCTTCCTCGAATAACTTCTACATTCAAGATTCTTGTATATAAAAATAAAGAAGAATTCCTTTTCGAGAGCCGGATTGAGAACTTGGAACAAGTTACCAAACAATTTGAAAAAACTAAGGGGAAAGGCTTTCAAAACAGACTTTCATTGATTGCTTGTTAAGATTCTTCAAAATGAAGGTAGATGTATTGATAAACCCACAATGTTAGACAGAACTGAACGCTGCCAAGAGGATAAGTAAATCATTACATCTCTTACCCTTAATAAGCTTTCAACTCCTACTTTGCCTGTTCCAGCTTCTATTAGTTTATCTATTCGAACCCCTGTTACACTCTTCTCTGTTTTAAGACCTTTTTTAGAAAACCGCAGTTAGGCTCAAAAATGCCAAAATTTGAGAACATGTTTAAGAACATACCTCAGGATGAGACTGAGAAAGGTACCGGTTTGTTTCAATAAAGTTTGAAAATGGGACGGAGAACCGGTTCTTAGTATCAACTTCACATTTGGCTTTGGTAAACAGGCGATAGCGAAGCATTTAATTACTTGGGTACATTTAAGTACTGAGTCAGACATTGGGGAGGAGAGACAAAAGAAACACCTTTTAGTTTGATCTGAAAACTGCAAAACTTTTTTTGAACCTGCGATCGCTAGAAAAAGCGCAAAAAAAATCGGAAAATGACAAAAAAAAGTGGTTTGAAGCATGTCCGGGCTTCAGAGCCACCGTAAACTGGCGAAGACCAACAAACTTTTGAGTAGCAACTGTTTGTGTTTGATGTTACGAGAGGAAGAGGGCGGGGAACGGTCAATGAGAGTCAGGGGACGGTCATTGTTTACAACGTGTGGGGCCGATACTTGCGGTTTTTTACTGTTCAAATCCTCAGCCTTTGAAGAACTTGTAAAATCTCGCACCTCCAAACTCGTATTGACCGTTTCCTGTTTCCCGTTCCTGGTTTAGTAACGTCCATTTGTGTTAGGTGTTAAATGGAACCAACGTTTTGTTTTATCGAAAACTTTGTTCTTTCATTTGTAAAAGCGCTCAAGCATACCTCTGGGGAGCATACCTAAGACCCCTTGGGAACTCCAGCTTAGAATCAACGAATAGAAATATCAAACAGAATGGAATACAATGCTAGATAATAGCTGCATTTAGAAGACTGACGTAGAAAATCGAAAATAGAATGAACGCTTCGTATATCACAAGGCAAGGTGCAAGAAATTTACGAATTATGCTGACAAGTTATGAGGGACATTGGGTAGAAATTTTAAATAAATTTGCAACCAACACAGTGTCTTCAGCTTGCATGTGTTGGAGCTCGCTGTTCAAGATTTGCCGCTCAACATTTCGGAGTCATGAAAAATAGCACTTCAGATACTGGTCACACGTGTTTACTGTGAATTTATAACAGTTGCAGATGACAACCGCGAACAACAGCGGCTCTGAATTGCAGTCCAGATAACTTGTAATTTGCTAAGTTTACCTTTGCAATCTAGCATTCAGTTCATTCTATGGTCGCAGGTACTCTGTAGTTTTAACATACTTTCCGATTCACTCCAGCAATCTGCGTCCGGCCAAAAAGTACTTGGACCACGAGACAAGACGTCGATGTTGAGCATTGTTGGGCCCTTCGAGAGCGCACTTCAAAACTAGACAAATTGTCGTTAGCTGAAGTTCTGCTTTGCTGTACTTTGATCATTCAAGTACTAAAATAAGTATGCTGACAAGTGGTGTTTAATTTTCTTGACGTGTCGCCCGTCGGCGTTTTATAGTGGAATCATTCCACAACAACTTTTCTGCCTTAAATAACGGCCCGCTTTCGCAACGTTTTAAGAAAGTAAAGCTTCTAACTGTCAAAACTGAAGAAATTTGAGCAGGCCAGGGGCGTAGCGGAAATTTCGGAAAGGAGTTGGGGTGGAACCTGCACGGAAGGGGCAGAAAAGGAGACTGCTCAAAAGACATATTTTCAGGGTTTTTCTTTAAAACTTTCTCCAAAATTGCTGACGAAAGGGTGCGGGCGGAGCAAACCCGCCCCTGTAGGCGTTCAATTCACAAGATTCTGGAGCTGATCATGAATCGCAAGCAATCTTGAGTACCCACCGGCTAACAGAGGCTTAATGCCATTTAATAAATGTTATCAAGTTGTTTATATGCAGTGCAACCAGAACCACCAACCAACTTTTTTTCATTTTATTAACCTCTGTTTAACAGTGTTCAGGACTACATCAACTACTGTAACATCGAGTAATTCAATAACTTGCCCAAGGAACTTGGCTACTTTTCAAAGTTAATGAAAACTTAATTGGTGTCAATGGGGGGGGGGGTAAAGATACTGGTATACATCTATCTCAAGATCGAAACCAGTAGATTTAACACCATCTGTACCAGGTCATTCAAGAGCGAATTTAGTTCCTCTTTACTGACTACTTGGCTGACATTTTGGATGTTACTGGGTTTCCAGAGGTATTTCGAAAATGTTTTACAAGATTCCTACACAAATATATGTTAACCCTGCTTTAAATTTACCATAATCCACTTTCAAATGACCAAGTCCAGATAGGTTTTCTTACAAATACAAAACGTTATCGATTTCGTAAAAGAGCAAAACAATCGAGTCTCTAAGCTCTTCTCGTTCAAATTTCTATCTACAAACGTGTCGATTTTGTGCTGGGGAGCATTTAAAATCAAGTTTAACAGTTAAGTTTACATATTTCAATATTCTTTTTCAACATATATTTACAAATTTATGTTAAAGGCTGCTCACTCGTATCAACAGTTCACAACCTAAATTAGGGTTTTCCGAGTTAACTGTCCCTTTTATGTACAACTTTTATCATTTAATTTCTGGTTTTTTGAAACTGATCTACGTTTTCAACAGTTAACTTTTTCTTGAAACTTTTCAATCTGAAATTTTGCTCTGTTTGAAGAATGCAAAATCAAAATATTAACAACTACCACCTAAATGGATATAAGTGGATACAAACATGTTTCACTCAATGTACTCATTATCAGAGATTGAACTCTGATGATGTAGGATGTTGCCAGCGACAAGTGTAAGAAATACCGAGAAAGAAAAAACGCTACTGCCCCATACAGGAATTGAACCAATGACAATCTGACTTGGCCTTGACACCCGCCTCTGTCATCAGGATGCCAGGTGTTCATTTTGCACTTGGGGCAGCTCCATTTTTTTTCTTTCTCAGTTTATCTTACACTCACCTCTGGTTTCATCTTAGCATTATGAAAGTTAACCTCACTGGTTATAATCATCTTGGTTTACATCTACCTAGTTGTAATACAAAAGAAAGTTGTTCCATTTTTGGTTGATATCTGAGGATCTCAATAATATAGGCTGGTTATACTGCTAGTTCAGTTCTGAGAAAATAAAACAAAGAATTGCCTAACAATAAACACTTGACCAACAATACTTAACTACATTGATCTACTGTTAATAGAATTCAAGTGCAAGACTGGCTTTTTCACTTAAAAACCTTAATTTTTCTAATCTGATATGCATCTGTACAGGTAGTATAAAAAATAGAAGTCAAAAAATGAGTGCAAGCACTGTACATAATTATTAAATTTTAAATGAAATGTTTGCAATATATTCCTACTGAATGGTATTAAGGAATTTGTTGATGCTGGTGTACAAACTTTCATTGATATTGCTTTATGGTGCTAAAAACAAGACACATTTTAACAGCAAAAACACAAATCAAATCTTAGCCACTGGAAACTAAAAATGTACACAGCAATATGTGCAACTACAACTGATTGTTTTAACCAATGCCGTCCCGTGACCCTTTCAGCTCCATCCAGTCTATCACCATCTATCTTCTTACAATACCAACACAAAGTATGTTGTTTTGTTGTAAGAATATAGGAACTGATCACTCACTGCAAGCTACGAATATAAAAAGCATAACTCACCCAAAACTGTTTAAAAGAAAAGTATGAATGCCACTCAGGAGAATAATTTAGCAACACATCACTTGCCGTGTTTGGGGCTAAAAGGGCAAAACAAGAAGTTCTGCTACAAGAGTTTATTCTAAGGACTTCTCCTCTTCCCACACTTTTAAAAATCAAAATTTCAACAAAGCATGTACACAGTGCTGTACTCAAATATTGAACTTTCCAGAATGAAGTTAGAAGTGCAAGAAACAAATAAGTGGGAAATTGTTAGTAGATGGACTTGAAGGTAGGCATGAACAACTGATAAGAATGGCCTTGCCTTTACCTTTTATAGCACAACTTCCTGTTTAAACCTTAGAACTATTTCCAAAAAAGATCGGTCACAAATAGCTTGAATATGACCTACAACGTATACAGAACGGTTTTCCCTTTACACTGTACACTGCAAACAGATAACACACGACATACAACTCCTTACAAACCTCGGAGACCAAACTCCTTTCTGTCAAAAGCATTCATATATGCAAAACTTAAGACAATTACCAGTTCAGTATAAAGCTGCCTTTCTCTGTCACCTGTACAGAGAAATACTGCAGCGATTTCATCCATTCATTGTTTTTACAATTTACAGCACCACTAACAATAATTATTATATAAGTTGTACAGAACTTTGCCTATTTAAAGATTTAATATATTTTGTAAAGAGTTTATGAAAATATCTATTTTGTAATATTCACATACTTAATTGAGTGTAGCTAATATGTACATAAGAGGAGACTCCAAGCAGGGCACAGAACTGTGTGTGTTTGGTGCATCTGTTCTTACAAACAGGAACAGTTGCTATTTCTTTCAATCTTTGGAAACTAATATCAAGGAACTTTGTTTTACAGTTATATTGCAATATTCATTATCTTCTCCCAAGGTTGAAAGCACCTGAACCATTACTTGTGTCTCCCATTAATTGCTGCAAGTTGCAGTATATATTGTTTAGAACAATAAAATTTACACAAGAATTCCACAGAAAATCAATGCCACTCTAGATATGACCAAAAAAACTGGGAACATGCACCTTAACAGTCCCAGAAGGCAGTGCTCTAAATGGTATGTTATAAAATTTGTCATCAGGTCTCTCAAAATCTTTAATTGCCTTTACACAATACATGTGATTTTATCTAGGCTAAGCAAAAAACAAAGTTTTATATGTGCAACCTAACCCTAATCCGAATTGCATCACAATTTATTATTTTTTATCCACCAAAAAGAGCATTTAGAGTGTTGCTTTCTGGTAGCTAGGTAAACGGTTCCAGTCATATTGTCATTTCTGGAGTGGCAAATATCTGTTGATTGCTAATTCTAAACACTATGTGATGGTAAATTTATGGCTATCTCTGATTTATAATGTTTGTTAATAATCAGTTTCTTCCTTGAGTCTGAAGTAAACACTTCTTGGAGCGAGTATTCTTTCGTATCCTCCCAGCTGATTGACCAGCTTAGCAAAGGTAGGTCTCTGGGCGGGGTCTGCCATCCAGCAACTCTTCATAATAGTGTATCTGAACAAAAATAATTTGTTTTGTTAAAACACTGAATTGAACACTAGCCAGGCTATAAGTACCAGCACAAATTAAAAACCTCGGACTGAGAACAAATTTTTTCTGCATCCAATATAAAAGGAGATGCCAGCCTTAATGGCAATGCTATTTCATTTTTTTAACTTTCATGAACGAAGTTTCAAAGATCTTTCTCTTTCTAATCTCATGTTAGTGCAGAGTTTCTAAATGTGCATTCTTGAAAGTCTTAACGCTTTTCATTAGGAACATGCCTGCAAACCATTCACTTACATGGGCCTGGTACAGTAAGAGGGTTGCCGTAGTCTGTGGTCACTCAACAGGTGGTCCAAGACCTGATCATCCTTGATATCAGGATAAGGCTCCTGGCCAAATGTTAGCATCTCCCATAACACAACCCCAAAGGACCACTGCAATATGTCAGAATTTGAAAAGAACATTATATTTAATGAGGGTAAAAACACTTAACAGTGAAACACTGAAAAACTCTGGCCCCCTATCAATAAAAATTACACATGACTATAAAATACAAAAATGGTAAAAAGCTAAAAAGTTTACGGAAATGAGTTTGGGTTGGGGGAGTTAGAGGGGATGACTAGTAGTGTCTGGTGCACATGGCAAAACTCAGAATGACCCAAATCCAAGAAAGACAAGATTTCCAGGAACCAGTTTAACTTCCAAAACATTTATTAACAAATGACTTTGCCTGAAGGAAAAATCAAGCCACCTACCACATCAGTTTTTTCTGAGAACACTCTGTTTGTTAGAGTTTCTACAGACAGCCATTTGACAGGCAAAGAGGCCTTCTTTCCCACGTGGTAATATTCCAAGGAGCTAGAATTTTGGACTGGCACAAAGTTTGCAACTTTGACTGTGAGATCCTCGCTCACCCTGCAGATTTAGCAAAGCATTATTAGGTGTGGTTTAGTTGTAAAAAGATCTTTAATACATAACATCAACGACACAGTTGTTACCAGTGGCAGAATGGGGGAATAGAGAGTTGGCAACACCTCCATTTTGAGCTAAATTAATTTCACACTGAAAACATTGTTTTTCAACTCCATGCTAACTAGTTGTATTGCCCTTTTAGAGGGAACCTTTCTTTTGCCTGCCCAACAAACACAAAACATTCGCTCTGCCAAAATCATATCATTTTTCTGTCAAGCATGCATAGGGATCACAAGATCATTCTCTAGATAACAGGTTTTAAACCAGTTTCTCACCATAGAAGGTCCCAACACTTTACAATGAGATACAATGCACAAGCACAAAAATGAAACTGGTTTATAACAAAAACTTGTTTGACAGGTTTTCTTTCAACCAAGATTAAGGATGAACCTCAACAGAAAAACCATGTTTTGGTAAAGCCTGTGTGTTTGTCAAGCAGGCAAGAGAGCCCCATGTGCAGGGTTACTAACCAGACTTGTAGAACTGTTAACAACAATACTCACATGCAGTTCCTGGCCACAAGGTTTCCATGGACAAACTCCTTACTTGCCAGATACTCCATCCCTTTTGCTATTTGAACTGTAAAGTTCATGAGCTGGCGAGCTGGAAGAGTCTGAAGAAAATGATTGTGGAATATCGATGATTAGTACATACACACCTAACCAGTGAATAATATTTTCCACCTTTTCTGATTGGCTACTCGCACTTGGAATATCTATTGTTAATCACCTGTTACCACTCATACATTTCACAGTTGTTCTGATGCTGAAATTCTTGCCGCGAATGAGGCTCCTAAACGACACAAACACAAAAACAGCCAAAAACTAAAGAAAACTATCAAATGACAATGGAAGTGTTTTGTTTATATAAACTATTACCACATGCTAGAAGAGTTTGCCTAGAGTTTTGAATAAATTTCAGCATGTAAATTCTCCTTACATTATCCACCCAAAATAAGTCGTTTGGTAATAAGAATAAATCAATCATACAAAGCAATTTATCAATTAAGATAAAAAATAAAATGTTTACAAAATGTTTACAAGGAAACTTAAAAGACAGCTTAGGAGAATCCAACAGACTTTTGCAACAAAAACAATGGTTACCGGATTGTTTGAAGATGCAGGCCATTTTGACAACAGATACTTGCGAAGATCGCCATTCTTCATGTATTGTAATACCAGCTGTGGTGGTGCAGACTTTTGTAAAACTACTCCCAAAAGTGACAAGATGTTTGGATGTGTGAAATCTTTCATAGTTATGGCTTCATGGACAAATGAGACCACTGCTTCAGAGTTTACTCCATCTGTGGCAGGTAAAAAGAACACTCAACTTAAACTAAAATGGCAAAGCATTAAGTGCAATTGAACATTAAATATTAATTGTATTCAAAGCTTTTTTCTGCTCAACTTTACCAAAACTGTATACCTGGACAAGGCATTTTCAACCCTCTCCCATACAAACTGAAGTTCTTATTACACAACACAGGATATGAACTGATAGTTTAAGCTGACCAAGAAACTTTCTTTTTTGCTTTTTGAGATAACTATTTTTTTTGTTGAAGTATTTAGATTGCTCAAATTTTGGCCCACAAATACAAAGTTTTCATTCTTGATCACTTGTAGAACCTTAAATTGCCCCTGCAACAGACCATCAAAATTTGTGGATTTAACAGTTTAGTAAAACAGTGTTCTAGCTAAGCCAAAACGACAGGGCACAGCGCCCTGTCGTTTTTTTCGGGCACCCTGTCGTTTTCATCCAGTGCCCTGTCGTTTTCAGAGCCTCAGCTTTAGAATATAATGAAAATTGTAGTTAAAATACCAAAAATGTCGATGTTTCAAATCAATATTCAGGAACTCGATCCATTTTCATGATGCCTGTAACATTTTATGGACGAGGAGACCCGAAACGAGCTCAACTTGCTGGCCACGTGGCAAGATTCAAGATGGCGTATAATGTTTGCACGATCTTTTCTCACTCAAAATCCTGCTGTACTTGTGCAAAAGAACAGAAGATAAATGAATGAATTGAACCTTTACAAAGCCAAAACGGAAAATTCTTCATGTAAATAATTTTGTCATCAAATACTCAAGAAAATGCAACAGGTTTTCGATCGCGACCGTAAACCCGCAAAACTCTGGTTGAATGAGAGATGGATGTGGACTGAAATGATGTATGAAGCTAGGCAAACGTTTTGCCTTGAGTTTTTCTCCATGTTTCATAAAATTGGGAGTTGTGTGACTTTGTGTTGTTATGCCAGTTACTTGCTATGGAAACAAAAGGTTTTGTATATAATGCACATCACGATTGCCAAGGCAACTTTTTTGAGAAAAAAAAAGTGCACATTTTACAGGTAAATACAGTAAATCATTGATAAATCTCGATACTACTGTCGAACTCATATTGAATATTAACAATATGTAAATTAGGGTGCCCTGTCATTTCTTTTAGCTAGCTAGAACACTGAAAATGTTACTAGTCAAAGCTTAATTTCAAAAATGGGGATACCGCTTCATCACAAATCTCGATCTCAGATTTTGTGGATGCCACCCTGGATTTTCTGTCAATCTCAGAAGATTATCTCAAATTATTTCAAAGCAGTCCAAAAGCATCTAAATGAAAATTTAACTTCTACAATCTTCACAATAACAGCCTGAACTCACAATTTAAGCACACTGATATTTCATTTCTTGACAAGATTAGCAACTTTACAACATTCTCCACACAAAGTCTTACATGTACTAATTACTGAGAATTATACATACAAGACACAATACCTTTTAGTGTTTTGACGGCAACCTCAACTCTTGATTGCGGTTGATCTCTGTTCATTTCCCATACTGTGCCATGGTAGACTAAACCAAACTCCCCTGGTACACAAAGACAAACAGTTCACTTCAGGAAGACACAACATGTACATCCCCAGAGATTAAGTATGGAGCCCAGTCATTAATAATGAGCTTGCTTGTAACATGAAATGGTTCCTCAAATAAAAAACCTTACAAAAATATTGCAAACAAAATACTGGATACCTTCTCAGTTTGACTTCGGATACAGTAAAACGCGCGTATAAGAACCTAAAATTTAAGAACCTGTTAGGCTAAAATTGTCCATTTAGACCCCCTTTACATAAGAACCTGT
>JAOBYE010658963.1:0-11819 GCA_025403585.1 Parazoanthus swiftii
ATAAAATCTGGTAAATGGAACGTTAAATCCAAATCCAGATTTAAAAATCCGGATTCAGATTTTGCAAAAGGAATGCACTCTAAATCTTCAAAATTGGGATTTTTGTTTCCCAACGAGACTTGGGATTTTCAAGCAAAATTTGGACAAATCCAGCAAAATTTGGAACAATTGGACACTCTGAGGATTAATGTGCAATAGAGAAGAAATATAAAATTACTCTTACCTCCAGCAATAACAGTGTAATTGTCAATTACAGTAAAGCCATCTGGACTGTGATACCCACAATAGTAAGGACCACTATCAGATAAAGAGACTGTCGAAATATTTAGCACCAGTGTCCTTGTGTCTCTCCTATAGGTGACAAAAGCATGGACACTATTGCCCACAGGTTGATCCATGTGATACCACAGCACCCGATCCTGTGAGAGACTTGTGCTTGTGAGAGAACAGTTTAACCATAGTGATGTGTTGACTTTTGCATAAACCTTGACTGCTACATCTTTTGATGACCCAGCAACTGCACATTCGATTTATAGAAAAAAAGAAAAAAAGTTGTGGTTACATGTATCAAAAAACAAATCTTTGTTTCCCACTGCTGTTTTTCATTAATAAATAAGTCTAAATAAAACTAAGTTAAAGGTTATTGCAATACACGTATTGGAAAATGAATTGCTTGGCGGGTGCATTTTTGACCAATTCATCCCTGCAGGTTTATTATGGCTTCGCTGAGTCACTTTCCAGAGACCATTTCCAGTGATTATTGCAGGAAAAAAATTAATAGCTACATGTACCAAGCCTGAGCCTCTGCTTGTTTTTAAATTGTTCTTAAATTTTGGCCAATCTGAGCCTCATTTTTCTTATAAAGTTGTTCTTAAAAAAAAGTGTAGTTATGATAGAAAATAACAACTTCCTTTGACAAAAGTTGCCTTTTCTGGTTTTGAGATCCCAGAAATCGAATTTTGGCAAAAAAAGGCTTGCTTGCTTTTTACCCGAGATGCTTTGCGAGTTGTGATCACTACCGCTGTCCACTGCATGCTGGTACGGTGCTGGAAACTTCAAGTGCAAATTCGCAAGTAACGACTCCACGACATATCTACCTTATGTCAGTACATGTAATAGTCTTATAATGATATCTAAGACAGAATGAAATGAAACTTGTCTTACTCTTTTTAAAATATACAAGTGTATATGTATGTACCGGCCGGAAGCTACATGTACTATGCTCAACTCAAGTGAAGTTTTTCATTGATGTTTCGAAGGAAACTAAATGGAGGAACATGTGGACGCATACCTGAACTAAAAAACTCCTGTGCATCCCCACCTTTCGAGCAGCACAATAAAAACAAAACGGTTCCTCCCAGCGCAGACACACGAACAACGAAAGACACTCCAGACATCTTTTCACTGTGTACGTGTTACATTGTACTCAGTGACCACCAATGGCAATGTCGAACCAGCCTGTATTGCACGCGTCAAAACACCGAAAGAAAAGCAAAGATTAAAAATTTATGTTGTCCTTTCCAAGCTTTTCAATCTTGACGTTTAGTGTTTTTGCAAAGGAAAAACTTTTCTTTGACAGCTAGAACGGGAAGTCTTCTCTTGGTTTCCTTGTTTGTTTTTGGCTGACCGCAATGCGTGCGAACGCTAGCCAAGACTACTGCAGGCGCCGATGAAGTACTTTGGAGTGATGTTGTTGTTTACTAACATCATCGATAATTTTGTTGACCATATCCGCAGCAGGATGAACGGTGTTTCACTTTCCAAGGGATGTTGCCGTTGCATTGTGTGATTGAAGTGTGTAAACGAACCGTATTTGGGACAACACCGCGATATCATGAGTTTTTTCGATTGAGCTTCTTGTGTTCAAATAAGCAAAGTAAAGCTGAAATAAAGCTAATTCGATCTTTCTCAGTTGATTTGTTTGTGTTTTGACGTCACAGTGAAACAGGAGGCCGGGGAGAAACCTAAATGGGAGTTTAAAACGCCCCCCCCCCGGGGGGGGGGGTACTCCCTTTGTAGAATGTTAGGGGAGCTCGTCGGAAAACCTAAATAAATACCCTAAAAAATACCAGGCCCTCAGATTTTGCTACCCAAAAATATACCTCTCTGGTTTATATATTGCGTATAAAATGCAATCCTGCAGTCAAGTGCCATTTATTGTTAGCCGTATCCATCAAATACGCTGTTCTTATAACAGTTTGTGAGTGCATCGTCTTTATTATAACCAGGATTACCCCTGAAAAGTACCAGGTATTCTCAAGACTCGGGTTTTGCCTGAGAAAAACCCTAAAAAATACGACGAGCTTCCCCGGCATCCAACTATAGGGAATCCCCCTGCATGGGCCGGCTACGTCTGCGAGAAAGACGCAAAACGAATGGTTATATTACCCAAAACAATCCACTGTACGTGAAACTAGCACTCAAGACCGTAAAAGTACCTGTCGCCGTGTTTTTTTTTTTGATTGACAACTTAACCAGGGTCTGCAGTTCGCGGGTTCACAAAGACAAAACAGAAAGATGGATTTCAGTTAACGCTTTAAAATGTGTATGAACTGAGTCATAGCATTACCGAGTGCTAAAAAGTCCCTAATAATCAGTATACAGAGAGGCTAGCAGGGCCATAGCGAGCGGGGGGAGGAGAGGGAGGCTGGGGGGCAATTTCTCCCCCCCGGCTCCTTCAAGCAAAATGGTTGCCATGCCACTGACCCCCATTATTCAACCCCTTTTAACTGATTAATAATGCGTGCTAACGCTATCCTCTGTTATTTTAACAAGGGGGAAGTTTCACCTAAACCTTACGGTGCTTTAATTAATTTTAAAAAGACAAATTTCCACTTTTTAGCGAACCCCTTACAAAACGAAACTACTTTAGAAACGTAGTATAACTTTTGGAAGCCTTAAAAGGCTTCCTGTAACAACAACCATACATTCTTTTAACTGAAATTCCCAGAGTTCTGTTTAAGTATTTTCGAAAGTGGAACTTTTAATAACATATTAACTGACAAAAAATTTTCAATGATCGCGTAACAAGTAATATTAGCTCGATCGGTAGTGATCACATGTAAGTCAGTTTTCAATTTGTTTCAGGAAGTTCTTGGAGTTTCCGGATTCCTAAAGCTTTATTCGCATCTTTGATTCATGAAAGGAGAGTTGAATTCCCGGAATTAAGTGTGAAAGTCCGAAGTCCGAAGCGATAAAATGACGAACTTCCGAGGTTTGGCCTTCAAAAAAATAATCGCTGGTAAAAGATCGAAAAAATAAATACCTCAAGGATAAAGTTTTTGAGACGTTCATGTTTAAATCTGAGAAGAGAATTTAATTTAATAAATTTTTGTCGGAAATTCATTTGTGTGGTTGTTATTTAGTAGTAGTAATAGTAATAATAATAATAATAATAATAATAATAATAATAATAATAATAATAATAATAATAATAATAATAATAATAGCACATTTGCAGAGCGCCATATGTCGCTTTACATTTTAAAACATACAAAAACTAAGATAAACACACTCATTTTTATAAGAACCAGCAAATTCTATTTGAGGCTGGTTGAATTTCGCCAGATTTCAGGCTGAAATGTTCGTTCTGTTCTTTAATCAGCTGTAGGAAGGAAGTTTTTTTAGATGAAAATTAATTATTTAGACAAAAGATATGTTTTTATCCTTTTGCGGATATCATATCAGGGCGTACGCGTTTACGTTGACGATCGGGGATTATTGAGCCTTTTCAAAGCCACTTATGCCGTGTGACGAAATGATCATTGGGACTGCAACAATATTCAATATTGTAACTTCAGCGCTTGTCACGCGCCCGGGTCACGCGTCTTTAAAAGTAGGGTCTGTCTCTACCTGTACCGCTTGAAAGTTGTGCCAGCATCTGAAGCATTGTCTTGGCTCCCCTTGAGCTACATGCATGCCGTTGATCTGAAACAGGGCACAAACGTTCGAGGGAAGGTCCGGTAATGGGTGTCGATGAGTCGAGGCTGCGCTTCGTGTGCAAACCTGTGGATTCAATTGGTGAGTAAGGGGACACACTTTCCCTTCTATCCTTTTTTATAGAAAGAACCAGACAAGAACACTCAGGCTTTTTCTTTATTTCCTTGGCATTTTTGCCTCAAAATGTTCTTTAATTGTTCTATAATTAATAAAACTGTAGCCTCCCAAGCAGTTTGTTCCAAAGCGAAAGATCTCTCGCAACGAAGAAGAATACTAGCTAGTCTGCAGGGAGGCTATAAAATTGCTGCAGTTTGCCACGAAAAACCCCTGAAATGAACACAACATTTAATTAAGTCATTGTGTTTTCTTGCTGACTCGGGTTAAGTAACGAAATTCAGTGAGTTGGCTTTACTCTAATAAATATTAACCTGATACTCATAATTATAAAAACATTTCGGAAAAATCTGAAAATATACGATAGCTGGTGTCAGCTCTATTAAATGCTCGATCTCTTTCGATTCTTCCATTCAAAGCTGGGGAGTTCCCCTGACTTCCAGGAACAAGGCCTAATCATCTAGCGACATGCAGTCATAACGCAAATATATCATCCTTGCACATTTTTTTTGTTTCTTAGAAATAAGATCTCTCATTCAGCATTTCTGATTTCAGGAAATAATTGTTATATTTTGGATTTGTATAATTATTTTGTCTATGTGGATGACTGGACCGAGTCAAATAATAAAGAGCTTTCCAAATCCGCCTCCTATTGGACAATGGCGGGGTTTGTTGATAGACAAAGTCTCGTGACTCGTCAGTGACTCTCAAGGCACGCTCCAGTACCAAAATGGACTAAAAGAAATGCATAAATGTAAATTTATTTTAAATGCTTTTGTATTGGCAGTTTGTTTGCTGTTGACGGTAATTCAAGCGGCTCGACCAGGTGAGAATAATACTGCATTACTTATGTTATTAATATTATAAAGCACTTGCAATTGTAACACTTCGAAAATAAGAAAGAGGCTTGTTACGACTTGCAGCACACTACTTGATTGTACTCTTCTCCAGCTACGCTTGCTTTTGCCAAATAATTTATTGTATGGAAAAACTGTTCGTCAGTGGACGTCGGTTCACTAATTAAATCCTGGATACATATTACCACAGTAATAGCATTTTTATAGTGTACGAGTTGTGTATTTTTCTTGCATAAATTCTGATTCATGTGTATCGGTACCATGCATGTCCCGATGTATCGGAATCTTCTATCGGGACGCTAATTTTATTTTGAAACTACATTTTTCCCGAAGAGGACTGTATTACTCGTTTGGTGTTTGTAAGGCGGAAATAAAAGTTGATCGACGCCTTGCAAGTCATTTGTTAAAGTGCTGTATACATCAAGAATTGGTTGAAGTCAAGATTGGACTTGTGAGCTACAAAATCCCTAACCCATCAATCACATTAAATCACATTAAGTCCTCTTCACATCATGAGTTTAAAACGTAAAGCCCTATGATTTACATTCTGACAGTTTCAAAGAACATAGTATATAGCTTGTACTATGTCTATATGATATATATAAAGCATATACTACAGGGGGGGGGTAACTCCTTATAGTTGGATGTCGGGGGAGCTTGTTGTATTTTTTAGGGGTTGAAATTGACAATCTAGTATTTTAGGGGTTTTCTCGGGCAAAACCCAAATCTCGGTATTTTTCAGCGGTAATTCTGGTTATAATTATGATGATACGCTTGCAAACTGTTATGAGAACAGCGTATTTGTAGAAACCGCTAACAATAAATGGCATTTGACTTTTATATTACTGAAACATTACACAATATACAGTGTATAAGTCAGAGAGGTATATTCGAGGGTAGCAAAATTTGAGTGCCGGGTATTTTTTAGGGTATTTATTTAGGTTTTCTGACGAGTTCCCCCCACAACTTACAAAGGGAGTACCCCCTGGGTATATACTACCATAAGTTCCTTGAAACTGTCAGAACACCTTGAACTGCTGAGCACATATACATAATTAAAAACCGTTTTCTATGTTTGAGATGCAAAGTCTGGGACTATGTTATCCCAAAAAAGTTTTGAGGGAGGAAATATAATCAATATTAAAAATATTATTAAATATACCAATTTGCAAGAAATCAAGACAAATTTCTACTTTTGAAAATCCAACTGAGAGCTGAGTTGTCCGGTAAACATCAGGCAAGGGAAAATTTATGGGTGAGACCAACAGGGCAACACTGGAAATTTTTTTTGTAGCACAGATAGTTTTTACAGCCATCCCTTTTCAGAAATGTGGGTTCATACCCTCCTTCTCTGTAGTTTCTACATCCAACCCCATTAGTTGGTTGGTTCTGACTGTTTTGGTGCATGTGCATGTGGAGTGACACTCAAAACTGTCTCAATCCCTACTCAGCCCTCTACCCTACTCATCTGATCCCTCTGATCTACTTACCTCATCTTGTTAATGAACTCTTGTTAATGACCTCTCTAATGTCCTTACTCAACCCTCCTAGTTACTTACCTCTCCTCCTCCTTTCTCATCTCTCCTCCCTACTCACCCCTCCACCCTACTAACCCTTCCTTATCCCTGCTTGCCCCTCCCTCCTCCCTACACACATCTCCTCAAGCTCCCTACTTACTTCACCTCCATACTCACCTCCATCCTCTCCTCCTTGTTCACCCCTCCTCATTACTCATCCTCCAGATTCAACCCTCCACCCTACTAACCCCTCTTTTTCCCTACTCACCCCTCCCTCATCCCTACTCATGCAACCTCAAACTCCCTACTTACTCAACACCCTCCCTCCTCTCCACTGGCCCCTCCCTCCCACTATCCATGTCTCATCCCTATTCACTTCCATACTCACCTCTTCCTTACTCATCCCTCTGCCCTGTTCACCTCTCCCTTCTCTCTACTCACTCCTCCTTCCCCCTATTCATGTCTCGTCCCTATTCATTTTCATACTCACCACCTTCCTTACTCATCCCTCTGCCCTGCTCATCCCCCCTCCTCTCCACTTGTCCCTGCCTCCCCAATCCATGCCTCCTCCCTATTCACTTCACCTCCATACACACCTCCTTTTCCCCCTCCTCCTTATTCACCCATCACCCTACTCCCCTCTCATCTAACTCGTGCTTCCTCCCTATTCATCTCTCTCACCTACTCATCCTTCTGCCCTATTCACTCCTTCTTCTAATTCACCCCTCTATCCTCCATCCTACTCCTCTCTCTTACTTAATCTCCCAAACATCCTACTCAACCATCCCCCTACCCATTCCTCCTCCCTCCTCAATCACTCTTTTGCCCTACTCATCCTGCTGCCTATTCACCCCTCCTCCTAATTCACCCTTCCATCATCCCTACCCACTTCTCCTTACCAATCTACCTTTCATCTTATCCGCCATCTGCTTTCTCTCCTCCACACTAACCCCTCCTCCTAACTCACATTCCCTACTCATTCTCCCCCCCTTCTAATTGCTGGTCATCTTTCCTTTCTGGAGCTTTAGCACACTCCCACTTGCAGGGGGCTTTAGCATACATCCTACCCCCTGCAGGATTTATGATCTAAAATGGTGTATTTTTATCCAGTATTCTGTGAACTTTTGTTTGTAATTGTTTCTAATGCTTTCTTTTTATTTTTACTGTTCACATTTAAAATTCAATTTGAATTAGTTAAGAAACTAAAGACTATTTCCTTGTCCATAACAGAAGCTGAAATCCAGATCAGACCAAAAACCACTTGCACTGGAGTATGTCCTGTCCCTAGCTGCATTGTGACCTGGACATCTGTGGCTCCAGCAAGGCTGAACATCAGTTCACTATATTACAATGTCTTCTGCTGTGGAGACCAAAATAAAAGCTATTGTTACTATCCTGAGAAGTACAAGGAAGAACTCAAGGCTCTGCTGTGTTGCCGGAAACCAGCGAACCAATCAGGGATCACACTCAGCTGTGATGTCACGGGTGCAATGAGAGACATTTACAAGCCGTACTCTACTCCCCATCCGCAGCTTAATCTGTTCACCGTGTTTGCACTCACAGATGGGGACAATAACACACGTTTACATTTTAGCGAGCTGCAGCACTTAAGTCTTCATTTCGGTGACAGTAAGTTGGTGTTGTAAAGCATTTATAAGCACTTACCAAACACTACAAGTTATGAGGGTCCGGGGGGGGGGGGGTTCGCATTTAGACCACCCAAAGAGATGTCATTTTTTATTACAATTTTCTACCAGTTTCAAGTCAAATTCTGAGGGCCTGTTTACATAAAGGCGGTCATCCCGGGGGGTATTTATGGCTATTTATGGTTACCTATGGTTAGTGAGGTTTAAGGTTAGGGTCAGGGTTGCCGTTGTTTCGCCTGGCCCGGTTTGCCGGATAAGTTTTTTTGCCAACCTGAATTTAATTTGTCACGTGATCGTTCAGGCGCAAAAATTTGAATGTAAGCAAACATTGCGCCGCAAAAACCGGCAGCATTTAAAATCTTCATTTGCCATAATAGGCCCTTTGCAGCTAGAGGTCACATGGTAGAAAATACGCCAAACTGGAACGCAAAAAATGTGCAAGACTCCAAAACAAAACACAATTAGCTAGAAATGTGTGATTTTTTTTTGTTTTACATTTCCCAATGGAGTCTTGCACATTTTTTTGCGTTCCATTTTGGCGTGTTTTGTACCGTGTGACCTCTAGCTGGAAGGGCCTATCCTGGCTTACAACTTTCAGCCTGGCTAGTGCGTTGCAGTATTGACTGGTCCGGTTTTCCGGGATCACGGCAGTTGTCTAGGCAAACAGGTAACCCCGCCTTCTCATATAAACGAAACTTTACTTTCGTACGAAAAATTGCCGAACGGAATCCTACAACAGAATGTTCTTATTAAGAAAACTATTTTTTTTTATTATACACTCCTTAAACCCTCCTTTCCCCACACACACACCCTCCTGAAAGATGGCTCCCCAACTTAAAAGTACTCCCGCAGCCTTGCTGGGGGGGAGGGGGGGGGGCAAAATCAGAGGCGTTGCCATGCCGTTTTCAAGACGAATATGCGTCTTCAAATTTAGGACCCAAAAATCTGAATTATAAAAGCCCACGAACGAGAACCTTATTTGCAAAATCTTGCGAGGAAACATGATGTAATTGTAACTGATTGTTGTAACTATTTTTCTAATATTCCTGTGTGCAAACGTTGCACCGCTTTAACTTCATTTATTTCTGATAAGTCTATTGTACAGAGCCCAGCAACTTTACTGCTGCAGTGAGTAGTGACAATGTGAGGCTATCTTGGGGATTGCCGCCTCGAATGTGTGACACCGTGTATCGCTTCAATTTACGATATTCTCTTCTTCCTGACGGTTGTTCGAATGACTCGACCTCCATTAAGGTACGTTGGTTCATTACAGTCATGTTGTCTATAGTTGTTAACTAACTATAAACTATATGACCAATGTCCGAGAGTGTATTGCAGACCTTAATTCCAAATTTTCTTGCTTATGGTCTCGGGTAATATCTAACAGTCGTGCGATTTAACTGCTGAATCTCACGGCGAGCTTCTTGGATTGATTCTTGAGATAGATGTCAAG
Organism: Parazoanthus swiftii; assembly: GCA_025403585.1. Taxonomy (NCBI): domain Eukaryota; kingdom Metazoa; phylum Cnidaria; class Anthozoa; order Zoantharia; family Parazoanthidae; genus Parazoanthus; species Parazoanthus swiftii. Next base: position 9,527 of record JAOBYE010658963.1, read on the forward strand.
AGCTTTTCTAGTAGTTCGTTATTCAAACTTCCAAGTTTGAGGTTTCTGAGGGGCCTATTCTGTGTCCTTATATCGCCGTAGTCTTGACGATATGGGGCGATCCTGGGCGATCTTGGAAAATTTAGACGTTCTTTATGGAAACATTTTGCGTGATCTTGGGCTATCTTGGGAAATTTAGCCATATTGATACAGAGGCCTTGAGCGACCTTAGTCGATCTCAGAAAATTTAGTCGTATTTGGGGTAAAGATCTTGAGCCATCTGAGGCAAAGGTTTTGAGCGATCTGAGGCAAAGGTTTTGAGCGATTTGAGGCAGAGGTCTTGAGCGATCTGAGGCAAAGGTCTTTAAGCGATCACGGCTGAGGCAAAGGTCTTGAACGATCTGAGGCAAAGGTCTTGAGCCATCTTAGGCAATCTTAGGAAATTTAGCCATATTGACACAAAGACCTTGAACGATCTTAGTCGATCTCAGAAAATTAAGTCGTATCTGAGGCTAAGCGGTCTTAATTTTTAAAGCGATCTGAGGCAAAGGTCAGTTGAGCAATCTTGGGCAATCTTAGACGATCTTGGACGATCTTAAACGAGCTTAGGCGATCTTAGGCGATCTTAGACGATCTTTGGCGCTCTTAGAACCCAGAGTGTAGGCCAGATCTAACTTTGCCATTCCCCTAATCAGCTTACTGAATAATATTTGATCAAAATCACCAACATCCTCACTCCTAAATCTAGCTTTGATAAAACAAACATCATACTGTATTATAGATGATTTTCCCATAATAGTGCTGGTGATTCACACCTACCGTACTTTATTTGCAAATATCGACGCTTTTCTGAAGTAGCCGTGTGTTGTAAAACGGATGTCACGATTACTCAGTCTCGTGAAAACGCTGAACGTGGTATAGAGGGGGTATTGAACGTAAGTCACCATACAACGGATTAATTACATTGTTGGGGCAGTGCTGCTAGAATATTTTAACGATTTAACAATAAAACACACTGCTTAATTTTTGTTGTTAAGTAGACTAAAGGGGGCTCAAAACTGGGCATAACAAAAGGGGAATATACAAAGACATATTTAAAGAAAGATGATGCTAAGGAAAAAAATAGCCGTTCAGTTGTTTCGTCACTGAAGATGCGCAGGTTAGATACAGTGCGAAGTTCTTCCGCCATAGTATAGTTATTGCTGTGTTAGCCTGCAGCCTGTTGGCCAGCGGTCTCATTACATGTAACCGGTTCTCGGTTCGGGCGCCATGGCCGCCCTGTTGAATAAAGTCTGTGGTGGATAAATTGGACTCATTGTCTTCATTACTTAATGGCGTGGTGGCTTGCGGCGGGATCAGAATCATGCTGATTCACCGGCCTTCCAACGGAGAAGGTTTTCCCTGGAAATATGGTTCCACAAATGACTTTGAGAACGATTTAGTGCGACGAAGTGCACCATTCACGCCCGGTAAGCGATCCGGTTGGAGCTGCTTTTTCTTCAGTGGCAGGGCAAATATGGGCCCGTGCCGTGATCCACGACGACTCACAACTACATTAAAGACTGCCCCAATAACGACTACAGACATTTTACTACGATCCTGAGTTATTTACTCTCCGAGGACAAAAGGAAACTTCTTCTTTTGAGCGGGCTAACATGGCATTCTCCACAAGATCTGCGACACCACGTGGTTGCAACGAAGCCTAAACGTCATCCAAGCCACTCGTTTTTACAACTGCCTCGAACAATTTATTTACTTTGAAACTGTCTGGAACAATTTATTTACTTTGAAACTGCCTGGAACAATTTATTTACTTTGACACTGTTCTTTGAAACTGCCTGGAGCTATTTATTTACTTTGAAACTGCGAAACGACGCAACGAAGCCGCCATTTATCCATCCTATTTATGTACAACTACAGCAAACTTTAACTTTATTTTTGATGCCGCATGTCTACGAAGCCGCTTCTTCACGATTTATTTACACACATCTACAGAAGACATTGACTATTTAAAATCGTTCACCATGAGGTTTCTCCAAGCATGCACCATCCAGCTTAGCTGTTTTAAAAACACAGTTCAAGTCACGTTCAACAGCTGCTACACACCTACGGCCGCCTATCCTCTCCCGACCTCAGCCTTGCTACTGGACCACCCAATCAACCCAAGGTCATGGACACTATCCTGGACTGTATTTATCTTCATGTCTACTTTTCTATTTTTATACATAGCTAGTCATTACTATTCTTTTTGCTCTAGTTTTAACAGTACATTTGTTATTAGTTTACTATCATTACCACTTAGGCTCCCACTTGT
>JAOBYE010659185.1:0-11817 GCA_025403585.1 Parazoanthus swiftii
GCCAAGGTCCTTGAAAATGACCTAAAAAGTCCTTGAAAGTTCTTGATTTGGGTTCCTGAAAAAGTGCAAGAACCCTGCGTCTCACTTTGACCGGAAAGCTGAAGAAAGTTTTTCATATTGTTTTGTTTTTGAAAAGAGAGAATTTGGATTTGGGTCCAGGAAAAATAAATTTTCTACCCTGGAGAACTCCTGGAATTTCGTTATCATCAGTCAGTGAGAACCATGTGGTACTCATTGGTACAGCTGAATCGACTTGAGCAACATAGTAGTCAGTTCAGTGATCTGGCTGGTGTTCCATCTCATGACTATTTGATTACGAGTCGGACTCCCTGACCACTTGACCGCTGCTTTGACGTCCACCAGGATAAACGTGAAGTCAGTAAAACAAGTTGCAAAACTGCGCTTATAAGCAAACACTTTCTTGTTTTTTGTCTTACTTCCTGCCCTCTTTGTAGTTGCAGTTGGTGGATGCAGCCTAATCGATCTTGTTCAACAGGTTACAGTGTTTATTTTGCTGCAATAAGGACAAAGTTACCTCGTGGCCTAACTGAAGTCCCAGTAAAGCCCTCTTTTCGAGATTTCCGAGTTGCATACGCATTAGAGTGCCTTCTCTCACGTGGCTTCAAAGTCCGCGACCGAGTCTCCAGGGAGTTCTATGACATTCTTCGGAAAACAGGAGCAACAAATGACTGCTATCACTTGCTGAAAGCAGGTAAGTTTACAATTAAACTGAAGAGCTCTTTTATCATTATTGTTTGGGTTTATAGCAGGAGAAAAAAGGGTATTTGAACAACTCGACGATTTTATTTTAGACCTTGCATTTGACCTATTGTCATCAACATTTTAGAAATGGTAGCTTTAAGTACAAAACACACTTTTCTTGATACTTAATACTTAAATTTTAAATAATGGCTTTTTTGTGAAAATAACTTCTGGATTTTTCTAGTAATCTGTTAATTTTATAGAAGGTCGAACAACCCAAGAAGACGGCCAATTTTGCCAATTTTACTTTGCTGCATGCCATAAAATTTCTTGGTAGAATGTTGACTTTTGCAAGCAAAATAATACGCTGTAATATCTTACCCCACATTGCCTTTATAACTTTACACAATATGGTTTGATTCACGATTGAAAATTAATTGGTTGGATTATTTTGATCATTCGTCAAAGTTTTTCTTACATAAAACAAAGTTTTGCCGAAACTATAATAGTCCACTTAAGGAAGCATCTTTTGAAGTTAATTAGATGACATCAAAAGATGCCTCCAAATTAAAGTTTGAAGTACAAACGTTTTTTTTCGAAAATTGTGTTTTTTTTCATTCTTTCTTGAATATGTTCCTATTTTAACTCACAAATACGTGTTTTCTATAAGTTTCAAAAAAGTTGCTGCAATTTTGCTTATTGTTTAATTTTCGGAAAAAACAAAGGCAGCGGCGGGATGGCTGCCATAGCAACAGTTCTCAACTATAAATTGATTTCATGGAAAGTAATTAGTAAGAATAATGCTGCTGACATGCCTGATGACCAGCTTTGATCTGCCAGTGTTTTGAAAACCATGGGATGTCCAAATGTCCCCCCTTCAAATAAATAAAATATGGTTATTGACTGGTGTTCTGTGCAACATAATTGCTTACTTAACGTAACCCGAGGTTGAACTCATGTTCAAGTGAGAGAATCCGGACACAGTAATTGACTCGTTTAACCACCCAGAGCTCGTGTATTATTCAAGATATTCAATAATATTTTTTCTCCAAGAAGCTCAAACTTTTAAGGGTTTTAAAGATGGGATTTTTTTTCCCGAAAAGATACGAATTGTCATTTTTTTAGCCTTAAATTCGTGTACGTTGACGCTTAATTTCTTTCGTAGCGAGAGGAATTGGGACTACAGTTGACTCCCGATAACTCTAACTCTCCCTAACTTGAACTTCGCGCTAACTGGAACCAATTTTCATTTCCCTTCAGGTCATTTTGTATACAATTTTACCCTCGATAACTTGAACTCCCGATAATTCGAACCTTTTTCTGTTTCTCCTGAAGGTTCGAGCTATCGGAAGTCGACTGTATAAGATCTTTAAATGAACGAGCACAGGCATGAGCCAGATCAACGCCGAAAAAATCTTTAAGTACGCCATACCATTACTGCGCATTTTAATTTTTATCACATTTTTTAATGGAAAAACCTTTACAAACCACCTTGTATAGATGCTACGCGTCAATTATTCTATGAATTCCTTTAAATAAAAAATTGTAGCTACACTTAATTTTGTAAGTGTTGCTACCACAAGTTTCCCAGAATAGGCAATAAAACGAGTTTTGTTTCTTGATAAAGGTCAGGGGAACCAAGCGGAAGCCAAACCATCAGATGACAGAGTCTGCAAAGCTCTCTATCGGCTTATTAGTTTCGTAGAAAGTGACCGCTTTTGTCAGTTGGAAATCCTTCTTCATGAGATGCTTTTCGGCTTAAAACGGAATATCTCGAATGTTGAATTCGAGAAGCCGAAGCATTATGTTTATGTTCCTCGTATAATTGTAACTCCGACGCAGAACTACTTTGTTCAGCCGGAACTCGTTGCTGAGAATCGAGTAATCCGTTCATACGGGCACGAGCACACACTTCGCATTGCATTTCGGGATGAAGATTTCTCCAAGCTCCAAATGTCCTCTCCAAACGGGCTTTTGAATGTCCTAAATGAGCGCGTCGTTCAATTCCTTACCGCTGGCCTGCGTCTCTGTGGACGCCACTTTGAGTTCTTGGCTTGTTCCAACAGTCAGTTGCGCGACCACGGGGCATGGCTGTTCGCACCTGACGGAGAAAACACAGCCGCAAATATACGGGAATCGCTTGGCGAACTGGATCAAATCCGTTGCGTTGCAACATACGTTTCTCGAATGGGACAGTGCTTCTCTTCGACGAAGGAGTCGGTGAAAGTTGCTATCGATGCAGGGTCAACTGTTGAGTATATCGAAGATGTAAAAAAGGACTTCAATGAAGTTATGTTCAAGTGTTGTGGAAAGGTTTTGTCAGGAACGTACACCTTCTCTGATGGAATTGGAAAAATTAGCAAGGCACTTTCTAAAAAGGTAAACATACAACACAACATGTCTCTCATTTTAGTATTAAAAGTTTATTTCCGTTGATTGTATCGCTGTTATTTATCACTCCTATTTGTACCACAAAACATTTATGTTTGGGATAGAAGGTGACCTTAGCTAAGTTCTCAAAGCCAGCTGATATTATAGATTTGACGTACTGTTAACGCTCCTCCAAGTTAGCTAAAATCTGTGCTCCTTTAGTTGGGTATAGTAATTATGCGGACTCACATCCGTGAGGGAGCACACTTCTTTGTTCCTATGCATGCATATGCTTTTCACCTGTACCCAGGGCAAACCCCGTGCACTTGACTTTGTGCCCGGCAAGCCCTTCTTGCTGTCAAACACTCCACTGTCATGGAAGTTTATTAGGGTCAGTTGTCTCACTCCCTAGACGCATTAAGTTTTTACAGAAGCAACTACCAAACGAAAAGACATCTAGACAAATTGGAAAAGACAAACTGTGTGCCTTTTTCTTTCTTATTTAAAAACAGCAAAAGTAGCTGATCATGAAAACGTTACTTTTAAGCCTTTTTTGGACAATTTGGGTGCAGGACTGGATCCGGTGTCAACTTCCCCACCATATTTATATAGAAAAAATCTGAAGTTTGGGATTTGCGAGGATGTGTTACTTTTCGCTCTTGGATTTGATGGATACCATACAAAGCAAATACAGGAGCTAAGACAACGATGCACTGTTCAGTAATAAAGCACTTACAAAATGATGAGTTACGTTCCACTCACGTTTCTTCCTACAATCATATAGTACTCTAGATTGCCTCATTTACCTGACTTTGTGTGTCACCAAATGATTGTTGGATGGTCAACTTGAATTTTGCATTGTCGTTGGTTATATCAAAAACAAAAAAGTCGCCATATATGTGCCTGGGTTATTTGCACTGTGCAATACTACAACGTCCTGTGTTCCCTTTGCAGGTGTCCAAAAATCTCGGGATGAGGAACGAACCATCGGCATACCAGATTCGTTATGGCGGCTGCAAGGGAATGTTAGCCGTGGATCCCACGTTGCCCGAGGGAAACACGCTGGAGATCCTTCAACTTCGCAAAAGCATGAAAAAGTTTGAGAGCACTCACGCTTCTCTTGAAATCTGCGAGGGCTCAAGACCAAGTGAGTGAAATGATGTTTGATGATTAGTAGTTATGCAAATACAAAAGTACAACTTTAGACAAAAACAAAGCCAAATGATCAAGACAAGCTGACGAGGACAAAGACGAACGCAAAGACAAAAAAGCACAGACAACTACATAGACAAAAAGGAAAACGAAGACAAATTTACCAACAAAGACAAACATAAGCTTGAAACACATTCGTACCCTACCTCTAGGTAGCTCATTTAACCTATAGGTTGTTTCTCGTGCACCCTCCACAGTATTGTTATTATTTAAGTGTGAATTACTTTTTTGTTTTTTTGTGTGGAAACAAAAAAACTGCTGTTGTTGTTTATCCATTCGTAGCTTAACAGACGCAATTCTTAACAAAGACGGTTTATAGGCATATTTCTCATATATAGAAAGACATAGGAACAAGTAAAGGGAAAGCACAGGGACAAACATAAACACAAACACAAAAAACAGAGACAACAAAATAGCTCAAAAGCACAAACACTGACTAGAACACCGAGTAATCAGAGACAAACACAGTACAAGTACAATACCTTTGAGCATGTAGACACTAATAGATACTACGTACTATACATAGAGTGAAAGGATGAGGAGAAGGAAAATCATTGCCGTTTGAACAGCAAGCGAAATCTCAAAATTTCGACGCACGAGGAATCAGGTTTATCATAATCAAATTAATTACAAATTACATGGTTCTGCTGCAATAAACTTCTCACAGTCCTGTATTCATTCAAATATCCAGATACTTCTTTGAGTTTAAAAGGGTTACAAAATTGTTTTGATAGTAATAAATAATGAAAGTATGACAGGATCATACTGTAATATCTATAACAAAATGTTTAACCGTCCCTCAGGTTTGCTGTACCTGAACAGACAGTGTGTTACGCTTTTGTCCGGTCTCGGGGTCCTGGATGAAGTCTTTATTCGTCTTCAGGATAACATGCTTCGCCGCCTCGCTTCCATGCTCCTCTTTGAGACTGTTGCCATAGAAACCTTGCGCCAAAACAGCATCGCTGGAGGAATGAAGGTTATGGGTAATGCTCATTTTTAACCACCTATCGTTACAGTACATCCTGGAGACGTTGTTCTGAGAATCTAGGTGCATTTTGTCTGTTTTAAAATAACTGTGCACAAAGTAAGTAAAGATCTATGAATTCGAAAAAATCCGAGATGCGAAGTTCAAGATGGTGGCTTTAATTTTTTTAAAAATCTACTGCCATAAAAAAACTGGTTTGTTATCGGATAAATGATGCCACGTAGCTTTGTTCTAACTCATAAACGTTTTTTTATTTCTTCAGAAACAATCAAATTCAAGTAACCCTTACCCACTCCTTCTCCCTCCTATACCCTCGTGTTACCGTATAGTGTGTGTGTGTTTGTGTGAGTTGTAAACCGTGAAACTATATTTGCTCGTTAAATATTTTTCTACATTGAAAGAAAACAAACTCGCAGATCAACATACGAAAACACAAGGCGACTAGGAAACCATTTTCATATTTCTCATATTTGTTTAAATGTGCTCAAATTCGGTGAAAAGGTCTGTGGTATGTCAAACCGTTTAGCTGTATGATGGGCTTATGTCCGCGGGCTCTTAACTAGAGTGCTTATATTTTGCATTTGGACCGGATTAATGGTTCCAAGGTTACAGTTAACACATTTGTGTCCAATTTCAGCGTTGTCAAAGAGTGGAATCAATGTCACTTGTGAACCGTTTTTTCGTTCCATGCTTCTCGCCATTTACAAGAGTAAATTGGGTGACCTGTTAAGGAGAGCCCGTATTGCTATCCCAGAATCCCATGGGCGGCTAATGATGGGCGTTCTAGACGAGACCACGACGCTTGAGTATGGCCAGGTGTTCATTCGTTATTCCAAGAGTGTTAGTGAGGCTGGTAAAGACCTGCAGACTTTGACAGGTCACGTGATGGTCAGCAAAAACCCCTGCTTTCATCCAGGTAACAGTTGACAGCCAATTGTAGCATGTTACTATACCACTCAAATACACAATTTTTCTAATGCAAACTTTCGCTAGGTCTATCCTACCGTGGGGTTTATGTTGCATTGATAAGCCCAAGTTTGACCGATTAATGACTTTTAGCCCCACAAAGGAATGGGTCTAGCAAAAGTTTGCACTAGAAAAATGGTGTGTCTAGAAGTGATATCGTTAAATTCTTGTTAGCTCTCTCTACCCATCCCCTCCCTCTTGTTATGGGCCTATCTACATCGAAACAAAAATAGAACTCCGGTTTTAAGGAAACTAAAATAAAATTATAGTTAAAAGCCAAGACTCTTTGTAGATGGCAAACGCGTTTGTCTTAACTAGTTATTTCTTTTCAATTCTTTTTTAACCGTTTACGTATGCCAATTATTAGTTTCCCCATTTTTAGCCATGTATTAGCACAGGGCCTATGAACGGGATGTTGTATTCAGATGGTATTTCTAATGTCCTGCTTTAAGTCAAATACAAGTGTTTTTTTTTAGTTATTGTTTATCACAGTGCTTTAAATTCGGCCAAAGCACTTTACACGATGTACTTATGTTTACTTCCAACTCAACACTTTACAGTTAAAAATAACAAACTATTATAATGGCATGCATGGCAAGGAAGCCTTTAAAGAAGCCCGGGGCTTTCTTAAGCAGAACGTTCTACACTCAATTTACTTGTAAAACACACTTTTTAACAGGTGACATGCGCAGATTCGATGCAGTTGACATTGAAGCTCTTCATCACCTTGTTGACGTCATCGTGTTCCCAGCTCGGGGTCCCAGGCCGCACACGGACGAAATGTCTGGCTCGGACCTGGACGGCGATAAATATTTTGTCACGTGGTACGAAGACCTCGATCCAGATGGTAACAACGAAGAACCAATGGACTTCACTTCACCGATGAAGAAACTGCTGGACAGACCCGTCGAGGTGTCAGACATGATACAATTTGTGGCTGATTACATTAAGAATGACCAGCTGGGGATCATTGCTAATGCGCATACTGTACACGCGGATAGTCAGGAAGAAGGTATAAGTGGTTCTATAGACCACTTTCATAGTACGCGCCAGTGGCCATGAACAAAAGCTTCGAGTCGAGGCCAGTAGGGCCAAAGCAAATGTATGAGAACTTGAAACTTGAACTCGACTTGAAGTTATTGTTTATGGTCACCGAGGTAAATTATGAATTCAAAGTGGTGTATACAGTAAACGGGTATAAGAACTTGAACTTGGTTTAAGCATGTTCTAATGTATACGATGTCTAACGAAAAAAAAACAATTCCTGAAGAACAACTAAGAAAATGGGTGCGGTGATTTGTGCTTCTGCTTTGCTTATTTATTATTATTCTTTTATTCTAGTAATGTATAACAGTTTTCATTTTTTCTATTTTCATCTAAAAGTGTAACAGCTCACAATGTAATACTTAACGGGTCTGGTTCTGATGCTTAAACAATTTATCAAATGTGACTTCATGTTTGCCTCGATATCATACTCTTTTAAAATGGCTGGCCTAAAGAGAAACAAATTTTCCGCAGCCTGCAACGTCGCCTCGTCCTCAAAATGCCCACGGTGGCGGGAAACAACACATCACTATCTGTCGTAAACCAATGAAAAGGTGCAATATAGTCAACTATGCATGCATTAATCACGTGCGCCATTTATATATCCTGTGCAATAAAATATGTATTTAATTCATAACAAAAAGGCTCCCAGAGAGCCGCGCTATACCAGTAGAAAAAAAAACTGCTGATCAAATCTCTGTTATTCATGCAAGAAATCCAGTAATTGGTTTGTGTGGTAGTTGTGTAACCAGACACCTTGAAAGTAGCAAGTTGTATAGATTATAACTGTTATTATACGATTCTTTAATCAACTTTCTATGTTTTGGAGCATTTGTAACTGTTAAAACTTGGTAAATTGTGGAGGGCCGAGTAGGGAGTGTCTTTCAGTAAATTGTTGTGGATAGTATAGGAATAGCGCTGTAGAATAAAACCTTCTACTTTGCCTCGTAGGGATATTTTCAGAAGCGTGCATCAAACTGGCCCATATGCACTCGGATGCAGTGGATTTTCCAAAAACGGGCGAATGTCCGTTGCTGCCAAAGGAACTAAGACCCAACGAGTACCCGGATTTTATGATGAAGTCTGGCAAGCCTAGATATCTGTAAGCTTCACAAATTTGCGTACCCCGCTTTTATTAACACATAGAGTAAAGCAGTCAAGTTGAATATAGGGGCCAGAAGACTGATGATGCTTAACCCAGTCTGGACTGAAAAGAAAGTTTATAACGGTGTTTGTGTAATGTATACAGCTGCTTGTTACCAAGATAACTTTGGGAATAGTGTGATGTGAAAAACACTCCTTTGTCATAAACAGGCACAGTTTTCCCAGTAAACCATTGCAATCGTAAAGAAATACATGCTAAACAACGAATGGTTGTTGTCCACTGAATTAAATGAAACAAAATTTCAATAGAACCTGTATCATTGAGATACGACAGAGAGTAAGCGCTGTGCAATACATTTCAGTTCGTTTTACTAGTCTTAATAACAAACAACAATAATCTTTTAACAACAATAATCTTTTATTAAACTAATTATATAAATTTACAGTAACAATATACTACCTGCTTTTAGCATGGCTATTCGAGGCAGGTAGTATCAAAAGGACGTGATCTTTCTTAATTTTCTAATAACAATGTTTTGCTTTGTTTTGTTTAAGTTCTTGTTATAGTTACAACTAATAGATACATACTAACATGGACTGATATTTATAGTAACTCAATTGAGGAACGCTATATCGGTGAAGGTGAAAAGCAGTTATGATATAAAGGTGAAAAGCAGTTATGATTCCGGATTATCTAATGCCAAACACTGCGTAAACAATCATGAGTACATAGATATACTCTTATAGATGTACTTATGCTTTAAAACCCCTGCTTGTGCATCTTCTTCAGGTCAAAAAGAGTTCTTGGAAAGCTGTTTAGGAAATGCAAATCCCTTCAACGTTACCAGCGGTTTAATTCAGAAGACAAGGAATACAAGAAAAAACGAATTCGTGTGGATGAAGACTTGGTGGTACCGAACCTCGAAGATTACCTTGAAGATGCACTGGAGATTAAAGAGCGCTATGATGGGAAATTAGGTGACACCATTTCATACGTTTCATGCTCAAAAAAATACCGTTATCATTTTTGGTTTTGAGAACTCTTTCAAAACGCAGCTTGCAACCGAAGGAATTAAAAGAACCCTTCTTAAAAGGATCCTCAGCCAAAACACGCTTTAAATCTCATATAGAGTTTTGGTTGTGCCTTAAGTATATGTTGTCCGTTGTAGCGTAGTGAACGGATAAAAGCCAGGCACCACTATGAAGTATGTCATGTTGCAAGATGGCGCTATATGCAGGAAGTTCGATCGAAAGTCAAGCTAAATCGCAAGTCGTTAGACCTGTGATTTTAGCCACACACGTCAATATGCTCACACATAAGTATTCAAACTATAAAGTATCAAAAGTGATGTCTTTTTCTGCAGGAGCTCTGATGGCCCTGTATGGCCTTCAGGATGAAGGAGAAGTGGTCAGCGGTTGTCTCATCAAAGTAAACACCCGTATGTCTGGTAAAACGGACGAGCGTTTTGAGGTTGCGCAAATGATCCAGGCCAGTTTGTCGTCCCTTCGGAACAACACTCGTCATGAATTCTACGAGGAGTTCGGTGGTGAAAACGCCGTTCTGCAAGAGTATGAAACCAAGTGAGAGACGAAATAGAAGCAACTCTCGACTCCCCTTATAAAGCGCGCAAATCATTGTGGATACAGTGGTAACGAAGTCTAAGAGCCACTTGTCACTATTAGATAGTGTTTTGCTCCTTCTGACCTGTGCTATAGCTCTTAGAAGAGCTGGGATCAGAGAAAGGGCTTTGATACCACTCTATCAACAGTAGAGGGAGTCTATAGTTGTATAAACTGGACAGCGTTAGGTATGCCAGATAAAGGGCCCAGTCATGTCATTAGTTAAAGGTCGCAATTTATCTTAAACTAATCCAATATGGTCAATCGTCCCAGTTAATTAGCACACTTATGGTTAGTTATTACTCGACACGTTGATTCCAATAGAGCACTCGAAAAACGTTTTCGCTATAAAGGCGCACCTAAAAATAGCTTACATTGTGGCTTTGCAAGGCGAAGCTGCTCTTTTAGGTATAAGTTAACCCTATTTATTAAGTAGCAATAAGTTAAGTAATACAGCATGTCTGCAGATTGAGTATTTATAATCATTTTTAGTACTAAGCAGTTCAGTTGTACCCCCTCTATAAAACTCTACTTGTCTTTAATTCTAGTATTTAAGAACTCTCTTAAACACAGCGTTATTATTATTATTTCTTCTTCTTCATCTTCTTCTTCTTATTATTATTGTTATTATTATTATTATTATTATTATTATTGTTATTTTCATTTTTTCTGTTTACTATCATTACTATTACTATGTGTATGCATGAGATTCATTCTGCAGAAAATCAAATGTCGAAGGTACAACGAGTTGTAACCAAAGTCCCTGTCATTTTTAATTCATACCAAAACAATTTATCAACAGGAATGTTAACAAAATAAATTATAAAGTAATAAGTCCCACCAACCAACCCTAAATTTTTATGGGTATGTGACAGGTTGTCTAACCTTAAACTCTTTACCACAGCCTGCGCTTTAGCTAACAGGGCGACCTTCTTACGTTCCCCAGGTCGCCCTTGTCTCACATTTTTTGGAGTGTGCATTGCCTCTCAAACAAATGGAAATCAGTGTTTCGAACCATTTACTATGAAATGGAAATCAAAAACTGTTTTCTTTCAGAGATGGATGTCAGGCCATTCTATTCTGCACTGTAAATCTATAAATTGTTGTTGCCAACGTTAAATTACCAGCATTTTTGGTTTTCACGTTCAAAACTATTTTCTGTGGTTGTTTTCCCAGCGAGCAGTACCCGAAAGAAGTTCTCCAGAAAGCCTCGGCGTGGTATGTGGCAACATACGGGAACATCCAACATGCTCGGAGTGACGAACACGAAACAGAACAAAATGAAGACAAAGAGAGCGGAAGTGACGTGAATCTACTAAGTTTTCCCTGGGTTGCTGACAGAATTCTTGCTCACATCAAACAAGCCGCTACGGAAAGCCGGGAGAGACAAGGTAAGAGTCTATAATCGGTTTAGGAAATCGAGCTGAGAGATAGAAATCTATGCTAAGTTAGGGGGAGTTTTTTCACGAGGCTATAATTGATTACCCCCCCCCCGTCCCCCATACAAACCCTTGGTCAAAGCTAAAACATTATTTTCAGTCTAAATAATGTTATTTAAAGCTTGCAAGCCCAACTACCAACCAAAAATAAATATTAAAAAGTGTGAATTTCAAAAACACAAAATACTTTGCTTTGTCTGTTACTTTTGTAGAGCAACGAATCGCTAGACAGCAGGTTAACCGGGTTCGCTCTTCTTTATTCGTCTAGTTTGGAACCAGTCAACTACTTGACTGTTCGACTAGTTTTCACTTCTCTTATCTTGGCTACTCTTCTCTTAGATCTTAAACTCAGCTCAGCTCAACACAGCTCAGCTT
>JAOBYE010659296.1:0-11813 GCA_025403585.1 Parazoanthus swiftii
AAATCACTGAACCGGTCAAACCAGTTCATGAACCGTGTAGTACGGTCTCATATTTGCACTCGTTTTGATGCATATTTTCACTCTAAATTGCCATGTCGTATAATAATGAAACTGTATTGAATACAGGAGCTGAAGTCATGTAATAACATCTTAACCGGTGCTCTTTTTTGCTGCCCTTGTTAAATTAAAAACATTGAGATCAGCAGTACTTCAGAAGGGGGTTTGGATATCCTCTTTTTGAAACAGTTGTACTAGGTTGGTTTAAGGCTTCAAGTGTCAAAGAGAAAACAAAAAAAAATCTGTCAGAGTATTTCAGTTGGACTTGATCGTCTTACGTTGATATTTGAACGCGGCCACCATTCAGGACCAAAACCGAACTGCAATATCACATCTATTCCTGCGTCAATTCGTAATAATTTTACATTAAAAAAATACTCAGTCACCTACAGCAGTATTTGCGGCAACCATGGCTGGTTCACTTTTGCCGATTGAATTGGCTGCCGTCAGTTGAAAGAGTTTATCGGGTTTCTCTGTTAGGAATGGAATGCAAGCAAAACATGTTTTAACATCTTCCCTAGGAAGATATCAACCGAAACCAGCTGTATCACCAATTGATTACAAATTGTCTGCTATTATTATCTTAACAAAAAAAAGACGAAACAGCTACTTGGTCTTCATTTTTCGTTATAGTTATACATTTCACTCAATTGTTTAATGTTGAGACAGTTTCCTTACACTGTACCTAAAATAAGAAGACACAATGAGCTACGTTTCTGTTCTGATTCCGTTATAGAACAAAAAAATAATGAGCCTACCTTCGATTCAGAAATGCAAGCGATCGCTGCTGGTTTCGTAATTAGCACGGTATAAACGGTACAAGGCTAATTTAAATGTAAAAAAAATAGACCTGGTAAAAAAAATACCCCATTACCCGGGTTTTAGAATATAATTTATCCCTGGGATAGCACTAACGCACTAACAGGTGAATACGGGTTATGATCAAAAAGGGTTGATATGGTGAGTTTTTCGCAGTAAGGACTGGTGTAAAACTGACGTTTCGAGCGACGTTTCACCCGTCGTCAGAGCAGACTGAAGTGAAGTGCCACATAGTCAAAATCGATTGTTTTATTTCATCAAGTCGGTTTAGTTTTTGTCGTTGACAATAATGTTTAGACCGGCTTCCATTTACAGTCAGCAACATATGTTACGGACAGGAGAGCTGTTTTGTTTGACTTCAGTTCGCTGTCTAAAGCTGATTGAGGTATGCTTCATGTTTATTTTTATTGTTTTATCTTGTCCGTGTGAGAAAAGACCTTTGCAAAACGTTTTTCTGCAATCGAGTCATGACAAGTAAGTTCGCTTTTTGCGTTTGTAGTGTTTCATGACAATGAAGCAGCGAGATAGGGATGTATCCCTGCGCAATCAAAGGGGCACCGAAACGTATCCCTGGGTTAGCGCGATTTATCATACGGATGAACTTATAACGGCTTTAAGCAACGCAGTTTAAACCCAGGTTAATGTTTTTAACCCGGCCAGGTGAATCAGCCTGGGATAAGACTTTTGAAGCGTTTGCTCTTCCTCTTATAAGGGATTGTGGGGAGACCAGTGTTCTAATAGCGGGGTAGTAATTTATGCGGATCAAAAAGTCAAGCGGTGATATTGTGAGGAATTTGTACGTTTACTCAAGTTTTCGATCAAAGTGATAATTTCAAAGTTAACAAACTATCGCTGTAATTCTTGCGCCTTCAGTAAAATATATTTTTGTAAACCTAAAAGTACCAATTTTACTCATCTAAATGAAACAGTAAATGATATGATATGCAATAGATTTTGCTGATTTAAATTAAATTTGAGATGATAAAGTAAAACGAAAACACTTACTTAATTTATTGCGGTTATCACACTTACTTCCATAAGGCGTACTGCCCAATGTGACCCTTATCACAAGACCGGGATTACCCTACCCTTTTCGAGAAGTGCGAGGTTTGTTATAACCCCTTGAGAAAACTTTCAAGGAGACTAGACAAACGATTTAACGTTAATGTGCGCGGACGAAGTGGCAAAGAAGGACGCAGAAGGGCTGGGGTTTGAACCCGGGACTTTCTGGATGGCATGCAGCAAGAGCTCTTAGTAACTGCGCTAACCTCCTACACACTGGCAAAAAACTCGCGTTCTCGACTTTATTGCTCTGATGGACTCTCCGACTTAGTTTTGTTGCAAAATTGTCTATTACTAAAATGTCCTAAATCTGAGTGTTGACGTCGTGTTTTAAAGTTACAATGAAAAATGCCCAAAAAGATGCTCACAATTTGATATGTCAATATCAGCTTTATAAAAGAAACAACTCACCTTTACAATATCCTTTGCTTAAGACCTGTAGAAGCAAAAAAAGTATTCCACACAGCGTCCTGCGAGAGTCCCAAATGTAACTACGTACTTGTTTATCCTACCAATTTGGTGGCTTGTCTCGTGCTCACCTGGACGAATTATTCGAAAAGACAAATGAACAAGTTCGAGTATACATGCAACCCTAAATTCTGGTTACTTTTGGGACTCTTACGGCACACAACTTTTGCTGCTTATACTATCTCTCTGAATTGAATATTTCAACCGGATCACCTTGCAACTTGTCTTTTCTTGGGATGGCAGGGATTACAACAAACTTGGACTATCCGATTCTCGGTCAAACGTCATTTCCTGGAACTCTTGTACATTTCAGTTAAACGTACATGACATAAACAAAACTATGGATATTAGCAACATCATTGTCAGTAGCAACAAAAAATATAACAATAATTTGAATTTCTTTTTTCTACAATAGAATGTGGTTATAATATACAGATATAATAAAAGTGCTGTTTTACGTTATTATATGGAAAAAATACTTCGCGTGTTCTGATTTGATCTTGAGTGGTCTGAATCTCACGCAACGCACAAGGACTTTAAGGGTTATTTTTATGACCTACGCGCGTATAAATAAAGGTTATAGCATATCATAATGAGGATCCTGCTGTCTACACAATGAACTAATTTACACTCTTCGAACCGGAAAACATTAATGCCTTAAAAGATCTAAAGTGATAAAAAAAAGACGAAATAACATTCGTTTCAACTTACCATAATGGCAGCCGCTTTTATGTGTGCGTTATATTCCCCTTCGCTATCAAACTAGCTCGCTACAGAGAAGAAATAGCAAGCAATACAAGCAACCGAAGGAAAACCCGACAAGGTGCCAACTTATCACTATGGACCACCCTTACACTCTACAATGCCCTTACCTCCCCATGGGATATTCCCCACTTAATAGTCTCCCGAACTAGTTTACCCAGCTATAAACACGCGTATATGCTTAGAACACAGACCCTATTCCGTATCAAAACCCCACACTTTAATAACAATACTCATTCACACGAATAAGGGGTTCGGTCTCAGGGGAACTGTCATTAGTATGGGGTATACGAGCCGACACTAATAGCAGTATTGTACCCACGAAAGATATTTCACTGAGGAACTGTTGTTTTCTTCTACTCACACTAATGAAACATTTCAACCCCACCCCCACCCCGTCTTTTGTATAAATTCAAACAAAAAAACATTACCACATCTAAGTCCTGGTCCAGTAACCATATAGCTCACACTAACCCTCTTCCAACCGACATTAGAGGCACATCGCTTTTCCCTAAAACACACATCTCAATTATCCGACACATTCTTTTTAACCACTTACACATGAAAGACTTTTTAGCGTACAAAGAACGGTGTATAAGAAATGTATAACTTACCCAGACCTTAACCCATCCGACGTAAGATGTATTTATCTTTATGTACCTAAACCCCAACAATATGATCATATTTTCTTGTCCCCAGAACTTATACAAACTCCCATAGTTTAACACGCCCAACACTTCATACACTACCAAAACATTATCCCCGGCAAGTACACATGCATGCAATTTTATGCAAGAAGTAAAGGAATTAAACACAGCTTTTATCAACTCAGCACAAGCCTCTATAAATGTACAACCAACACAAAACCAATCCATATCAAGCGGGTTTGTTAGTCAGGTTCGCACACACTAAGCTTATCACATTCAGATGTCGAACAACTACAGATTCGAGAGATTGTGGTTCAATTAATTGCATTTCACCAAACAAAACAATTATCACCTGAACCATGTGATCTTTCCTTGAGCACGTGACGTACCGAGTTGAAAACTGAAAGGTTTTCACATCTCGGATTTTGCAGTAGAAATCCGAGTTGAAAACTGGAAGATTCTCACAACTTAGATTTTCGCAGTAAAAATCCGAGTTGTATATTGAAACTTTTTCACAACTCAGATTTTCGCAGTAAAAATCCGAGTTGTAAATTAAAATATTTTCACAGCTCGGATTTTGCAGTAGAAATCCGAGTTGTAAATTGAAATATTTTCACAACTCCGATTTTCGCAGTAAAAATCCGAGTTGTAAATTGAAATATTTTCACAACTCCGATTTTGCAGTAAAACTCCCAGTTGTAATTTAAGCAATATTTGCAACTAAGAATTAAGTTAATTTGCAATATGAGCTTAGCAACTGATATAGGAAGCGGAAAGAGAAAATAGTTATTCCATTTTGCATACAGTTTAAATCGGTCTCTCCAGACTAGTTAACAAATGCAAGTTGTCACGCAGCTAGATAAATATCTAATAACACAAGAAGGTTTGAACGAAAACAAAATTACACGAACACTCGAGGAGAAACAATGGGATCCAAAACTGCATGAGTTATAGATGTTTATGTCATATAATTACAGTCAAACCTTGCTTTTATTTTGTCACACTTTTCAAAAGAAAACATCGAGATTCGCAAGACTTGAGGATATCCTCGTATTGAAATATTTTCAGTATTGGTTTAATATTTTTTTATGTCTAGCTTCGAATAGAAAACAAAAAGCAACCGGTATTTATTTTCATATCAGTTAGGTTTGACCTCCTTTTTATGTTTGAACGCAGCCAATCTTGGTCATACCTAATGAACATGTAAGAATTAAGAATTTGTCACCTGCAACAGTTGCAATGACAATCGTTGTTGGTTCACTTGTGCCGATTGAATTGGTTGCCGTCACTTGAAAGAGGTACGAGGATCCTGAATTAAGATGATCAACCATCAGGTGACCTTGATCTGGAAACAGGTTGTAAGTGGTCCATCCGTTGGATTTGTTATGCCTTACAGTAAAGGTTGTTATGGGAGAGTTCCCGTCAAAGGTAATCCGCCACGTGAGGGAGACGGAATTGCGAAACGCCCTTACTTGAACTTTTAGTTTATCGGGTTTCTCTGTTAGGAAAGTCCAACCCCTCGTCCTCGCCGTGGGAGGTGGAAACAGGTAAGGCTGGCTAACGGGGCTCTGGTGAAGCTACATGGGCTAATCCCCCGTGAAGTGGATTGTAAGGATTACAGAAACATCGACGAAATTCAACCGCACCATCGACTCGGGGAGAAAGGACTTGTCTCAGAGACAGAGAATGACGCAGTGTAGGCAAAGCCGACAAGACAAGACAAGACAAGACAAGCTTTGAAATGGAATCCTCAGGGCAAGCGGAAACGGGGACGTCCCAAGAACACCTGGAGACGGGATGCTGAGGCGGAGATGAAGAGTTGGGGTCACACCTGGAACACGCTAGAGAGACTAGCCCAAGACAGGAGGAGATGGAGGGACGAAATCGTTGATGGCCTATGCTCCAGGAGGAGCTAAGGGCCTAACTAACTAACTAACTGTTAGGAATAGAAAACGGAATGGAAAACCGTATTTTATACAATGTAGTATAATTTTTAGCTTCTACGCTGAGAAGACATCCACCGATGAAAATAGTATTATATTTATCACCTGTATCCCAGTTGACTGCCAACAGTATGCTACCTACCACATTATACAACAAAACACACAGAAGCTCTTGCATTGTCTTAGCTACACATTTCACTCAACTGTTAAGTTTTGAGAGTTTGCACTGTGTTTTAGAACAAATATTTACGAGTTTACCTTTGATTCAGCAAGATAAAGATTGTTGCTGCTATAGTAGTTAGCACGTCATAAAAGGTACAACGCTACTGTAAATATAGTAAATTTACACTGAGGCTTGGTGTGTGCAAATACTGGGGGAATACGTTTAGTACATACGTCCTCCCGCGACTATGCTACGGTAAAGAAAAGATAGGACAGAAGGCACGAAAAGCGTAAGCAAAAAGGAGAGTTCCCTTTATAATTAACATAACAAAACCTGACCGAACAAATACTGTTCATATCGATGATCAATGTCATTTGTCCGTAAAAGAAGAATCAATTCAACACATGACACCTATCTTACTACTTAATAAATTAAACTGAACAGTGAATAAGAAATGTATACCGGGAACAAACATTTTTGAAGTCAACTCTTCAAGGGGTTATAAGACTCATTTTGCAATCGAGTTTGTTTTCACCTTAGTGTAACTTTACTATATTTACATTAGTGTCGTACCGTCTGCGGATTAATGTAAACTGTTTTGTCTTAGTAGATTGCGGAAGATATATGTGTATTTGTATTAGAATAAATACACATATACCTTCCGCAATCGGAAGATATATGAGCTACTGGTAAAGGAGAATCCTTGCCTTCTATGCGCCAAGTATTTTATTTACGGCTGCAAATATAGAAAAGAAAACCGATATTTTCTAATTGTAAAAATACCTTGAATCAAAGCACGCTGTTGCGAAATATATTGCAGAAAAGAACAATCAAATAGAGGAACACAGGAAACAAACTGTGCTGTAATATTTGTAATCTGTACTATACATACGTATACGTATAAAGGTAAATAGGATGAGCCAGTCTCGTTCTTCATAACCAATTGCGAAAAACGCTTGCACAGCTGTTCCTTGATTGTGAACATACCTTTTAATCTAAATGGCATGACGTCAGTGTTGATGACGCAATTATCGGCGGAAGTTGTTACATTCTTGGAATTTTTTTAAATTTGTTAATTGTCTTGTCAAAAAAGGTTGTAAACCAGCAATTTTTTGTACTTTTTAAAGTTATTTTTTAGTAGTAGTGTTTTATGCTTGTTTCCAGTAATATATCTCAAGAATAAGTGAAAAGCAAATATGGCAGCCAATTTGAATTTTTGCATTTGTTACAATAGCAACAGCAGCTAATTAAATGATCGACCATTGTTTGCATTGATATTAATTAGTGAATCAGGTATTAACCTTAAGCAAGCAGTTTGGAAAATCATAATGGTGGGTCAAAACGAGCCTTTTCGTTCATTCAGTATGAATGTTTAGCAGAAGAGCTGAAGCTTCATTGTTTAATTTAAAGCTTAATTTGACTACAGTTAGGTACTTAAAAACTTGTTGCCATAATTACTTGGAACCAAAAAATTGACGTCATTTTAAATTATTAAAAACTCAAGATGAAAGGGGATCCAAATAACTGCCCCCGTTAACATTCCACAAACACATTCCAAACACATAGAGTTAAATTAATGTGATGCAAAGTTCAATATCATCTTATTTATCTCTTACCGTGTACGACCAGCAGTACACTTTTGTTGACAGTTCCCATCTCATTAGAGGCAGTACAGAAGTACAGACCAGCATCACCTGCTTGAACCCGGGATATAGTAAGTGTAATTGTGACGTTTCGGTTGTTCGTCCTCGTGCTAACTCCTGTTGTAAAACATCTTCCTCCCATCGAAATGTTCAACCGTGGAGTTGGATAGCCATACGCAGTACAGACGAATTGAACTGTGGAATTATGTCTGGTTACTACAGGTCCTGCAGGAAATAGTGTCTTTGGCACAGCTGCAGCACACAAAAAAATGGATAAATATAACACAAAATCTTTAACCATCGAACGTCCAAGCTATTTATCGTAACAAGTTTACCCAAGGGAGGGGGAGGGGTGTCAAACTCCCCCACCTCCCACCCTCCCATTTAACGTATGGTCTAGTAGGGTTTTGGTAACTAAAATAAGCTGTTACAAAGCATGGTTATTGCAGTTTTCAAAAACTCTTAACTGGTTTCTATGGCAACAGTAATATCAGATGATTACATCATTTTATAAAAGACATTCTCATTTTTTCTGCAACTCTAAATTGACTACCGTATTTCCTGGCTCTCGGGTGCACACTGCACCCGAGAGGCAAAATAACAAAAAACGCCATTGGATAAACGCAGCACCCTGGGTATGCTTTAGCTTGCTGTATTCGCCTGAAACTTAAGATATGTGTTTGTTTTCATTAATTGGTTACCACGGCTATAGCTGTAAAGAGCTGTAAAAAATATTTAGGGAACAAAAAGGAAGTTAAATCAAAATATGTATTTACCAATAATAAAAAGCTACTAGAAATTTGGTTAGTAAAACTGAAATATCGTATGGGGAGGGTTAAGTTAAGTGAAATTTTCCTGCGCTTTCTGCGTCCATCGTCACAGTTCTATGATTAAAATCAAAGTTGTACGTTACAGCAATACCACATCTCATGTTCAGTCTGCAGAGAGGTCATAACAGGCAAAACAACTTGCTGAAATTTAACACGTTCATCAATTTCATTCTTGTATTGCATGGATGTCTTGCATGGAGTGCTTTGTCTCCTTAGTAGGTGTTGGCCTAGTTAATCATATTCCTTTCAGGCAACTTTCATATGCCATGTCCTGTTGCTTCGGCCTGGTGTTTACTTTTGTTGTTTCTTAGTTTAACATTATATTTACTGTTGCTTAGTTTAACTGAGATATTTGCTACCAAAGCCATTTCAACATTTAAATGACGCTTACGTCGGTATTTGGTGGATTTATTGGCATTTACGCTGTGGCACGAAAAACTTTGCTAAGTTGCTCCCATGCTAAATAAAACAAGTTTTGTTAATAATCACTTTACCTTCAGCTGCCTTAAGTGAGATTGTGCCCTAAATTAAAATTTTCTAAACTTTGATTTTACAAATCTCTTGTTATCTGTCCGTGCAAATTTAGCACCTTATCATTAAGCGAAGTGGTTAGTCCTGATAAAAGTTAATTACCATGTGAAGCTCGCATACAGAACGTATTATAATCTCTATTGAATATACTTACAGAAAATCGTAAAAAAGATCTTTGTATTATCACTGCGCCCAATAGTACTTATTGCAAATACACGCACTTCATAGTGCAAGTATGGATCAAGATTGTGCAAGCAGACGAAGTTTTCCTTTGTAGGAGTTTTAGTAGCTTTCTTGAATGTCTTGGTGAAGTTCTTTTTCTCTCCATATTTCACAGTATATCCTTTCCATTTCCCATCGCCATAAGACACGGGTGCCATCCAGGAAATGCGGGCCTCGTGAGTTGTATTGTCAAGGATGGGTTGGTGTGAACTTGTATTTGCTTTCACATGCTGCGGCTCTCTGGGTAACTCTATAGCAAACAAGAATCGAGCAAAGAAACAGTTCAAACATGCTAAAAAAAACGCGCAAAACATAAGCGAATGTTTTGCGAAAAGTTGTTCTTTTAAAGTATTGTGTAAAATTTTGTATATCGAGTTGATATAACCGTTATTAAAAACCAGATAAAACCAAAGAAACAAAATTTGTTATGCGGCAATCACTGATAGGTTCTAAGTAAACATCTGTGTTTTTTTTCTGTTAAATTATGTTTTTTACAATTTTATTTTTCCACTAATTATGAGTCAAAGGTGACTTTTTTCTAATGTCATAAGAAGTCCACGTTGACTCGGGTTTTGACGTCATATGACGTCACAACTAAACCAATTAATGGTTAATGTATTTTTAACATATTTATTATTTAACACAACTATTTCTGAAGGATGGTGCTAACGCTTTTAGAAGGTTATTACTAAAACTGGGAACGGTCAATATGAGTCGAGAAACGGTCAACACGAACTTGGAGGTGTGAACAATTACAAAATTAATTCTTCGAAGGCTGGGGGATTTGAGCAGTTAAGAACGACAAGCATCGCTGCAGGTATTAAAAAAGATGACTGTTGCCCGACTCACATTAATCGCTCCCCGTTCCCTGTTCCCCCGTTCCAGTTTTTAGTAACGTCCCTTTTAGATACACGGGCCGCAAGTGCTTCTACTCCCCCCCCTCCCCCCTCGGAGGAACAGTCTAAATAAGGTTAAAGAAGGTCTGAAATCCACGAAATCTAGCGGCTAGCTATAGGTGTATCAGCACTCGCTCAAGTCCTTTCTTTTCGTAGGTAAACATATGATCAAGAAATACAGCTTTACTCTTAGCTTCAGCATGTTTTCGTGGGTTTTTGGTAATCTTGAAAAATAACAACAACTTGATGGAAAACTTACCGAGGTCAGAAGAGAGCCGTAACGTTGCGGATGCATTTGCGGAAATATTGTTGTATGAAACTTGACATGTCACAGTTACCGACCTGCATTTCAGTGTCTTTGGCTTGGTTGAATACTTAACGCACCCGAATCTAGTGTAAGCTTTTTTCGCTGAAATTTCCCGGAACACGATTTGTGTTGTAGTGTTTTTACTTAAGCCAGTTTTAAAACTTTTGATTTTAATCTTATCATTATCAAGCTTGAGTTTATTTTTATGAAACATTGTTCCATTTATTAACCACTCTGTTCTTGGCTTTCCTGGAGCGTAAGCGGTGCAATTTATTCTGCCAGATTTAATTAAATTCTTTTTTTCTAGCACCACTTCCTTGACGGAAAGGCTCACTTGCAGGACCTCACCTAGGAGAAAACAAACATACATCTTATAGCAACGAATGTTGCTAATGCGTCGGTAATTATGTAACTCTCCTATAAGCTCACGTTAGCATACGTCGATACAAAATAAGGCTATCCACTCACCTTACACCATAGACAACGAACTTTTTAAAAAATAAAATCCTGTCTTCTTTAAAAGCTTAACAGATAACACTAGTTTAAAAAGTAATACGGCGAGTACTGAAGCTCGCATAAGACTTCTTACAGTTCATTATTTGTTTCATCTCATTTGATTTTTACACGTGAAGGGACATTCTTCAGAACTGTTCATAATAATTATACCTGATAGTATTATCGGGAATAAGTAAAAGCTATTCTCTAAATTACAACTTTTTGGAACACTCAAGAATATTTCGAAACTTTACTTCCTCACCATTTCACATATTATTTAATTGTCATTTTTTCAACAAAAATATCAAAAACCTCGAGAAAGATTTAGGTTTCCAGTTATACGTTTATTCAATACAGACATTTAGTTACACGGGTAGATTTGGCTGCAAGTGTTAGAACTGTATAGCTACCAGTTTAACTATGAAAGAAAAAACCCAAATGTTTTACTCACTCTTAGATGTTCCCGAGTCCACCAAAAACAACACTGCAGCGATGAGTGTCGGCAGTAGCATGCTAAGCGTTCCAACATCTTGTCCAGAATATTCGAATGAGTTAACCCTATTCAGACTTGGCTTTTTTGGGCTTCCCTGGACTGGTGGGTTGGGGTGGGGGCGTCAAACGCCCCCCCTCCGTAACTCCAAGACAATTAAAGCTGCGGTTAGCAAACTTGGCAGGTAGGTAGAAGTAAATGAGCGTATCATTTTGGTATTGTCTTGATGTTTCTATTTTTTCACCATGACGTTATAATGACGTTATAATAGTAAAAACTCACGTTTTATGGAAAATTTTAATACACTGCTGCTTTTACTTGAGAGTTTTGTTTTATTTCACGAAAGTAATTAGTTTGTCATACATGTAAATTATATTGACCTACGGCGACACCTGATGACATCATAATGACATCATTACAAAAAATTGCCACAGTAAAGCAGACAGCGAGAATTCACTTCGCTTCAAAGTTTATTCCC
>JAOBYE010659407.1:0-11812 GCA_025403585.1 Parazoanthus swiftii
GTGGGTCATTGCCCAGAATCCTCCACTGATCCAAATTTTCTGGGGTCGAAGTTATCATTTTTTCAACCATCCCAGTCTGACTTTTCTAATTGGTCGAACTCATTTTTCCAGCGAACCCAATCAAAGCGTACAATGTAACCAACCCGTACAAAGTACGTAGTGAAATGTGAAAGACAGCACAGTTGTTTAACAAAACATTTTTTAAACTATTTCGATTCTTCTAAAACTGAATGAAGTGATCGTAAGCCTATTTTTGTGTTAGCTTGATCTTCAGAAAAGTTAACCGGCTCTTTCAGTCCGAGGGTTTATTGTATTCTAATTCCACATCGTGGTTTTACGTCAAGGCTACTATTAAAGCACCAGTACAACACTAGATTTGCTTTCAGATCAACTTGTTAATTAAATACTGCTAGAACTATTTACGGTTTTGCTGCTGCAACTGTCTGGAATGATTTAGATAAAACCTTGAAAGATCTCCCTCTAAAGTCAATCAAAACAAGAGTGAAACCGAATCTCATATATTTAAATAAATCAGTGATAAATGACTGGGTCTCTTCGTAGTTTTCATCTGTTACCTCTCAATTCTATTATTTTTGTTAAACATTTTCTAGTGTGTGTTTGTGTGTTATTATCTTATCTCTATTATGTTTGTTTCTTTTTGTTCTTTGCTTTATTGCCAACCTCATTTATTAATGTAAACAATAGCTTGGCTATTAAGCTCGACTAGATTTTTAGCTATTTCGAGTAGCATTTATCTAGACCTGATTTTTCTTTGTTTCTTCTTTGTGAAGTATAACATTTGATGATGGAATTAAGTTCTTTTTGTTATTTGCCGTGCTTATGTTAGGCGGTTTTAAAAACTGCGTAACTCAGTCGCAAGTCCTCAGCCAAATCTTTGCAAAATACAAAAGACAACATTTAAAGACGCAACAGATGAGATACAGAAGGAATTGATGTCGCACTGGAGGAAAGTGAAGCAAATGACGACTTAAGCGAATTAAATAAAACTTTCACAAGTTTGATATGTCGTGATGTATCATTCTTCTTTATTTCTTGTGCAGTCTACAAAGTAGGGCAAATTTAGTTGCCGCAAATAAAAGAGGCCTATTTATATATACTGCACCACATTTTTTCTGCACCACAGACCTGTTATGCCTTTAACTGTTTTGTGTTACTTGCCAGATGGTGATCCGAGCCCGAGGTACTGGTATCGATGTACCTGTTTGGGTTGAGCGAGAAGTAAGTGCCCTGAGATAGTTCATGCAGATGTACTACAAACTTTTTCTCTCTTTCTCTCTCCCTCTTTTCACTTCAAAGTCAAATGATTTCATATCAACAGAAATCAGAAACGTTACAGTATATATGTATAGTTTAAAAAATCTACCAAATAATTCTGGCCATTTTGCTTTGCCAGCATCCGTTCCACTTCAAGTACGCTAGTTCATATTTTCTAGCCAAATAATGTAAGAATTGCAGTAAACGAGGAAGATCGAAGTATACGCTGTTTCAATTAAACTAAGCGCACGGCAAGGCCCGAGTTAGGCTATTTATGTAGCCTCTTGTTAGATTTAAAAACCAATCACGTTGCCCCAAGCCATAGAAATCTTTATAAATTCGGAACTTTTTAGATTTTATCAATCTCAAATGTTCGGTGAGTACTAATTGTGTTATGCTCTATCGAATGGCGGACTCGTTTTGTGTGAAGCGTGTCGTCGCAGTTATGCATGCAATTTGGTAATGAGGAAAAGTTTAGTGTTGTGACCATCCTAACTAGGGTTTAACTAATAAGTTCTTTTGTTTTTACAGGTTGTAGACTTGAAGATCTGTATGTACGACAGGCTGTATCAGGACTCCATTATTGTCAACAACAGGTTTGCATGTGTTCTGTTTGTAAAATCACAGACAGCTCCTTTTACAGTGAGGCAGGAAACCCATGAGGTGTTAAATGGTTATTCAACAAAGTGATGCAAGTGAAACAGCTTTACTTTGAAAAAAAATATTGTCGGATAAAAACCCTTGAAAGCTGCTTCAGTGTCATTTTCGAGGATCCGAGGCGAAGGAGAGAGGTGAAGAGGTTGGGGGAGGGAAAGGAGGTCGGGGTGAGGGTGATTCTTTTCTCTGCGTTGGTATCCCCTCCTCGATTTGCGACGATAGGTCAGTTTATGTGTTCAGTGAAGTGTGAACTTAGTGCCCCATCTCTGGCTCCTCATACACGACAACTTTAGTTTTATTGTCCATTTTGTAATCTCATATCTTGCATTTTAATGGAGCCGAAACCAACTGTAGAAGTGCACACGCTTTAGGTATCCTAGTTCCTACTGTTGATCAGTTACTGATTTGCCTTTTATTTTAGCGACATCATAGCTGTTTTTGCAGTAGTTTTAGTTTGTAAATCTTCTTGTTTGCCTTTTTAGGGCCACGTCTGCTCTGAGACTCAAATTCGAAGTTTGCAAGGAGTTGAAGAACCACCTTGAACTGTTGCCTAGGACCGCTTATGTACAGGCAGAGTCGCAGTTTTCTGCTCAACTCAAGTTCTTACCCGGGTGAGGCATCCCTCAAGAGATCGAAGATGTAAATTTGATTTTCGAGTGGTAAAAAATACACTTTACGAACGAGTGCAGCGGCTAAAATATTCTTTAACATGAGAAAATAAAGTTAATGTGCTCAAGCAGCCGTGTAATATTCTTTTTATTTTACAGACAAAACACACAAAATTTCGGAACATCTTTCGAAATTTTCGAAAATTGTCGAAAAGGCTTTTAGAAAGCTTTTTACGATTTTTGAAGGAAATTGTCGGAAATTTTCTTAAATTAGTATCATCACAAATGATGATATATTAAATATACGACGAGTCCCGGATGTAGTTTCGCGTGAATTTTTGAGCGGTGTATTTTTTAGTAAACACTCGTGCCTATATAGATAAAAAAAGAAATCTTTGGCTTCTCTTTGTCTTGAGCACTGGTGTTACCCAAGACATTGAAGGTGTTATGTGAAGGAGAATGTTAGTACTTCTGTTCAATCACCAGTTTGTTCCGTACGATGCAATTTACCAGAGTTGTGGTTCCATTTCTGCAGACAAAGCTTGCCT
This sequence comes from Parazoanthus swiftii, assembly GCA_025403585.1. Taxonomy (NCBI): domain Eukaryota; kingdom Metazoa; phylum Cnidaria; class Anthozoa; order Zoantharia; family Parazoanthidae; genus Parazoanthus; species Parazoanthus swiftii. The sequence goes on from JAOBYE010659407.1 coordinate 3,089, forward strand.
GAAGACTGTGTGACGTGTTTCGATAAGGAGACGTTACTACTAGAGGCGCCCATGGTCATCAAAGTCGCGGATCAGGTTTGTTTCCCTTTATTTTACTCTGTGTGTGGCTGGTTGTCATTGTTATGTTATGTCTGACTAGACGAACAGAGCAGAAAAACGACCCACATGTTTTGTGATGAATAAGTTGCATATTGAGAAAATTGCATACGTCTTTAATTTTGCTACCATGGCAAAACACAAGTCATTTAGCATGAAACAGTTGAGAGAAATTAAGGGGAATGTTAATTTTGCACTGATCGAAAGATTAAATCTTCCAAAGTAGAAGGTATGCGTTTTTCAAACCGACAATTTATATATCTATCTTGACTAAAATGGAGCTTGTCAACCAAGTTTATAACTTAAAGGACCAAATAGATGTCATCAACACGAAAACCCCAAAAAGCGAGAGGACCTTTGAAAGCGATTTTAGTTCCGAAAGTTAAAGCTATCTCAGAACACTAAGTTCCTTCCTTTTATCTCTTGCTGTTCCCAAAAGATATAACTCAATAACTAACTCTTGTTAAACACTTGGTATATATTTCTACTTTTACTTAACATTGTTAAAAATACCTTATGTTTTATGGTTTAAGTTGTTTATTAACACTAATATTAACATTTAACTTTTATTTTTTTGTAAGAGGAAGTTCAAGTTTTCCTAAAGTGGTTTTCGTGTGCCTCCTCTTTATAAATGAGAATAAATAAGGTCTACATATATTAAAAGGAGAAAATACCTGTTTCCAAATATGGCATAAAATAGAATTCGTGTAGTTTAGCCAGTGTTGTGGTGTTCCGGTAAAATTTTAAGGATTTAAGGGGACTCTCTACCTGAATTTGCTTCAAAAATTACGATTATTTTTTTTTGTCCCGAGTTGTGTACACAACTATTCAAGATTCAGAATCTTTTTACAGAATTTCAAAACCATTCTAAGTTTTTGAGAAATTGCACTTTTTGCACTGCTAATCAATTTCAAAATTTGCGCCAAGAAGTATCAAATCATTTGTTGCCATGGTTACCGTTTTGTTTATGTGGGAAAAACGGCCAAAATCCTGCTCAAAAAAACCCTATTTTACTTCTTTTTTCTTTTTTTTTTAATCCATGGGGCCTTTGTTGACGTTTCATCCTTGCAGACCCGACCGGTGCCTTTCACTGTCCGTGCCACGGTGACATCTTCAGACATCGAGTTCAGCCTCCAGGAAATTGACTTTGGTTTCTGCACAGTGTTTGAGTCCGTGAGGCAGACTGTCGCCGTCACTAACAAGTCAGTACTTCCTCAACAGTTTGGATTCTGCGCTGTTCCAGAGGTAAGCGACTTCTTTGCTCATCACCATCACTGCTCACTTGGGACCGTAAGCCAGTCTGGCTCATGCAGAAACATAAGAGATCTAAAAAACAAAGAGAAAGGAAAGAAAACATACCAAGTATGTGACGACATGGAACAAGCTGTTTTCCGTGTTACTTTGGGTTACTTTTTTTATGCACACAAGTGTGAACCAAGCTCTTTTTATACTTCGAACCCTGAGTCAGGACGAGAAAACGAAGCTGGAAGCTATGAAAGATTTACACTGTTTGCGTGATACTGTGCTTCGGTTCCTATTAACTATTTCAGTTACTAAGGGAAGAGGAGCTCCCGTGGGACTCACCAGAGCGATTCTTAGTTTGTTCTTCTTGCTTACACGATTCTAAGTATGATAACTGATTTGCAATCTTTTTCCTTTTCTATCAAGGCTGCACTGTTTATAGTAAACTGAAAACTGGAATGTAAATTGAATTTTTCTATTGAATGACCGATACCAGTTCTCAGAACGTTTGGTAAGACTAGTTGATTATCTTTGTATGTTAACTTGTTATTTCAGACTGTGGATGTCCAGCCAAACGATGGATTTGGAACACTGCTACCGCTTGAGACTCTTGAAGTGGACATTATATTCAATGCAAGGAAAGCCAAGGTAGGGGCAGTTATTGTTAGTCACGCTGGTACGGTGTGCGTAGTACGTAGTACAGCGTCAGTTAATGATTTGTCACGGTTCGTTGTACGTCGTTTTTGTTAGTCACGCTGGTACGGTGTGCATAGTACGTAGTACAGCGTCAGGTACGTTGTACGTAGTTCGTTGTTCACGCCAATATAATGTATGTAGTGTGTTAGTCACGCTACTACTGCAAGTTGTGTGGTAGCTCGTTAGTCTCAACAATACGGTGTGCGCAATATGTTGATCACTCCAGCATATTGTGCGCAAAGTGTGAGTGACGCTACGCACGTTGTTTAGTAGTTCTTTGGTGACGCTTGAAAGATGTTTCTATTATCTATGTTAGATAGTACAACAATCACGATAGTTCGTTACTGTTGTGCGTGGTTATGCTAGTCACGCTGGATATGATAGGTAGGTCGCCCCAGTTGAGATAACGTTGATGAAAAATTTTGGAAGCTTAAAGAGTAATACGTTCGAGCAGCCATTTAAATTAGAGCAACTTGCGGGTATCCGGTCGTTGTCCTTTGTCACGTGATGTTTTCAACCAATCAGTTGCATTTATTATATAATTTGATCTTTATTATATGTCAGTGGAGAGTTCCTTTCGGAAAAATTTATTAAATATTTCCTGGTTTTCTTACTTGCGTGTTGCCTCGTAGCTCACAATACGACTATAACAGCAACGTTCTCGTCCTTAATGATTTCTATCGCAGGAGTACGTGTTCGAGTTAACGTGTAAGACGGGTATTGGTCGGGAGTTCAAGCTGCCCTGTCGTGCTGTGGGCGTGTTGCCCCCCCTGGAGTTCTCTCACTCGCTTATCAAAATGAAGGCCACCGCCCTGGGAGACAGATCTGCGACCCACATTGACGTCATCAACAGCCACACGAGCAGCAATGAGTTTACCCACCCGGTCCCAAGGATTGGTACCGGACCCATCGCTGAGGTGGGCCCTACTTCATTTGAGTTTGTGGTCCCTCCAAAAGCCCCCCTGACGGTCTCGCCAGCAGTGGGAACAGTGATGCCTGGACAGGTGAGTCAAACGTTAATTCTTGTCGTGTCGTGTTTATCAATATTTGTCTTCTCTTTTTAAGAATCATTGTAAGTAAGTGATCAGTTGTGAGATACATGAATTGATCGCCCAGTCCAAATTCTACGAGACAAAATGCAAAAATCCCTCGAATTGCTTAATGAAAAGGTATGATGCAAAATTCCCTGAATTGTTTTTTAAAAGTATACATGGAGAAAAATGATGAGAATTAAACAATCCATCATTCAGCATTTTTTGGAATTAAAAAGGTTGACTAAAAATCAGACCTCATGGTACAGCTTACTTTTAGCTTGCATAGCAAGCCTTTCGGTGAAGTTTCAAAGAGCAGGCGAAGCAGTGAGCGAGTTTTTTTCGCCGCCATTTCTCGCGCGGCCTCAAACTTGCTGGCTTCTTCGCCTCAGTGCTCTTTGAAACACCACGAAAAGGCTTGCTACGTAAGCTACTTACTTTTCTTTTAACCTATCAATCGTTTGAAAACGCCCAGCAATTATTCCCCTTTAGAGGAGACAGGGTTCGTGCTTCTCCTTGAACTCCTTGAATACTCCTGGAATTTATTTTCAGTTTTCAAGGGCGCTTGAAAAACCCTTGATATATGAATTACTGCTAAAACTCCTTGAAAACTCCTTCAAGTCCTTGAATTTTCGTACTGTCAGGAAATGATAACAACCTGTTGGAAACAAATATATGAAAGTTGCGTAAATACATTTCATACGAAGCATTACACACAGAATTTTTTCTTGTTTTCTTTCAGCTGACACTAACGCTTTTTCTTCTCATATCAAATTTTCTGTTGCATTCTGGCTGAAAGTGCGCTCATTTGTACGCTGGGATTGAATGTTCCTTGACACGTGCCGTGGTTCAGTCGATTGGCGGCCGTTTTCTTTGAGTGTGTGCGTAATGACCGCAAAGGGAAGAAGCTTTTTGAATATTTAAAACTGCAATCCGGCCTTTAGTGTAAGTCAGAATGACTGCATGAGGTAAATGTGATTTCAATTCTGACTGGCTTGTTGAAATAAAGAAAATCTTGTCCGAAAATTAACCGTCCGGAATAAAACTTCCGAAATTTTAGCGTTCGCATTTTTTTGCAATTTAAATGTATCTGATCTGCAGCAGTTTCCAGCACTTTCAGTTTTATAGCAAGCGTAGAGCTGAGTCACGCTATCAGGAACTAAGTGCAGGTGCTACACTAAGAGCACTCCTTGAAAACATCTGTTTGACTCCTTGAATACTCCTGGAATTTCGTACTCACAGAGCAGCACGAACCCTGAGGAGAGCAGACTTGCGTTGATCAGCCTCTGTTTACGCCTTGACGCACTCTGGATAACCGGTAGTTGTGTACGAGAGAACATAATAAACCAAAAAAGATAATAAATAAGCGAATTTTTTTTTGAGATTACAGCGGCTTTGATAAGATTATTTAATCTGCTTTTATTAATTTTTTCACAGTTGCAAGGTTCCCCCTTAAAAGGTCTTAAAAATTCTTAGGCGGTGGTTACATGATACCGGATCGAGTTTCATTCCGGTACGACTTCACCCCGGTTCCATACTGAGTCTCTATATTCGTTTACATGATACCTTCTAAAATCTCATCCGGTACGACTCATTCCGGAATAAGTTCATCCCGGTAGTCGCACCGGATCGAAATGTTTGATCCGGGATGAAATCTGTCCGCACGTTCCACAAGTATCATGTAAAGCTGGTACGAGCTCATTACAGTGCGGAACTAGGTAAGTGGATTGGTTGGGCTGATCAGCTGACTGAAATTTTCGATCCGCCGATGTTTTTACCGCATTTCAATTCCAGAATGAGAACGACTATGTAAACGTGGAATGAAAAGTGTGTGTCGTACTGGAATGCAATTCAATCCGGTTTCATGTATTCACCGTTTTTGGTCTGAAAAGGTCTTACTTTTCCACAAGAATGAAGCATACATGTAAGTTTTCAGAATTGTACCCAGCTTTGTTCGGTAGCTACAAGTTTTTTGTTTTTCGATTAGTATTTTATACGAAGTAAGTGAAACGGGAAATCGAACTGTTTCGTGTAAGTCTTTATTTTACTGCACGAATTTTATATGTCGAAAATTGCATCTTACTTTTCTTAAAAGTCTTATTCGTTGTCTGAAAGACGCAGGAACCGTGAGTAAGACGTGAAATGATATAGCAGTTGTATAAATAGCTTGGCGTAAGATCGCTTTTCTGCCCGTCTGCAGCGGTGCATCGTCCACGTGACGTTCACACCCAGACTGGAGCCCATGCAGGTGAAGCTGGAGGCGGTGAGGATGATGGAGAGGGAAGCTGAGGTCGAGAGAAAGAGAAAGGAAGCCGCTTCACCAACTGACAAGGCACCGGAACAGCCATCGGACAAGGTGACTGTCACTTTCTGACCGTATGTGTGTCTGTGTTTGTTTATATGTGCATTTATGTCAGTGTATGCGTATGTGTATGTGCAGGTGTGTGTCTATGTATGTAATTATGTAAACGTATGTACGTACGTACGTATGTATGTATGCTCACTGTCTTGCCGGACGTTGAATCGTTCAACATGTTTTTGTGCATTAAAACGTGTCACACATACGCACGCGCTAATACATACTCACTCGCACTAAAACGCAGTGAAACAAACACACACACACACACTCCTTAATACGTATCGACAAACATTCACACAATACACATACACACACGGAAGTGTTCCTACACGTTCATGAAGTGTTTGACTGAAGTTCTTTCGCTTTTCGTCTCCCTTCGTTTCATTCTTGAAATTCTCTGGTCACACTCATGTAGCAAGTTGTAATCTGTTTTATGTAACGGAATCTGTGTTATCAAACTCTTCAGAAGAAGAAGGGTGCGGCTGGTAAAGCACCAAGAAAAAGCGCCAAAGCGTCCCCACCCAAGAGAGGGACCACACCCACCACGCCCTCCTCCACCAAAATGTCTGCACAACCCGTCAAATCCTTCACCACTGATGAAGTCATAGAAGGGTGAGTTAACACACTGAACACGACTTCGCACACTTTGAGACTGTACAAGCCAAGTCCTTTTGTAGTATCGGGAGTAGCAAATAACTTTGACTGCTTGTGCGGTAGCTGAAGTTAACGATTCTATAACTTTTCGGCTCGTGTAAATCTGATATTCTGTGCATCATTCTTCATCACTCACATCAGATCTGACACAAATCTTTACAAACTAACCACGGTTTGGCAACACTCATTCTCCTTGCTGCGAAATGGGTAGATTTAGTTTCAACCAAATATCAGAGAATCTCTGATTTCCGTTTCCTATGCGGCCAGAGCCGTTCGTTTGGTCGTAGGCCGCGTGGGCTCTGGGTACGCTAATTTAATTTAGCTAATTTAGTTTTCTTGTCAATAAATTTTTGAGCATGCTCAAAGCCGTGAAAGAGGCTTTTAAAGTGATTGATTATTACTGAACTCTCACTTCCAGTTCGGACTACTACGAGGCGGCCCACCTTGCGCTCATGCGACAGTTTGAAAACTCCTTCTCCAGTTTTGTGATCCCCTGCTTCGTGGCGTCTGGCCAGTGTAACCAGGCCGGCTCCCTCTCGTGCAGGTGAGTAGTCTGGGGAAATTTGTTCATGTAACCTCCATTCTCAGAACGAAAGACTTGAATCTTTGAACAACAGCAGACACGTTCTGACAATACGTTGATTGATTGGTTGTCTCTCGGACTCGAGAATGACATTAACAATGCACAAAGTGAGTTAATGGTTTGAAGCAATCATTTAAAGTTAAAATGAAAAAGTGTCAACGGTGGGCACGCAAGTGGCTTTGTAGTCCAAATCTTGAGGCACATACACGGTTGCAGGTTGGGCATGGTATGCCTCCGCTTGTGATTGGAGCGTTCGCTGCTCTTTTACGGTGATCTCTCGCTGCTGCAATACACAGGCGGCGGTCATTCTCTAAGTTTCTAGCAGCGCTCTTGACCTTCACTCGCCATCCAGATCTGTTGGCTGCGGCAGCCTCCAGTTCATTCGGTTGAATGCCTGCCCATTTGAGATTTGACTTGAGATTATCCTTGTACGTTATTATAGGTTTATCTACGGATGGTCAGGTTTATCCCGAAGGTTGGGTTATTTATATTGTATTTTTATCCAATAGCATCGCTCGTTTTCAGATTAGAGGTTATTCCAATTTGTTTTCTATTTGACTTGCGTGTTGCCACCTAACAATTTGTTAAAAAAATCTTTAACAGGCTTCGATTGTGTCCAGGAAAACCTGTGTTTTCCGGGACTGGGTAGTTTTTACTTGGGATGTAGAAAATGAAAATTGTTGTATAAAAACATGTGTCAGTTTTAAGCGGCAGGAAAATAGAAACTTATTTGTAACTTAAACTTATTTACAAAAGGCTAAGTCCCGTGAGGTAACAATGAGGAGCAAACAGGTCCTGAACTGGATAAGCTCAAGTCGATAATTGTTTTTGGTTTTCCACGGAAAAGATGGTTATATGAGGAGATCACGGAAACACGGGCTGAGGCCGAATAATTCGCGGAACCGTTCGTGTTGACTGTCTGATCGTCGGAGGGCAAAGTGGGGGGGGGGGGGGTAGTTACTAAGTAGCACCAATCAAGTGATTTACCGTCTCTAAATAGACTTCAGTTTAACTTCTGGTCCCTTGAGTCTAACATTTTGTGAAAAAGACATTTCGAAAAGACCTTCGAATATAGGTGTAGAAATCAATAGAAAATCTCACACTGGGCCTCTCACAAGGGGCCACAGTCGCTTAGTCAGGGTGGCTGCTTAAAAGAGGCGCCATTAAGGCAAATGACTTGAAATATAAAGGAAATATATCTGTTCATGGACATCATATACCATGACCCCGTTAGTTTTCAGGACATTTCCAGAGTTCAGCTCATGGATTTTCTCAATAAGATCATGGAAAATCCTAGCACAATTATTGAATTTGCGATCACAACAACCTATGCCACCTTGTTGACGAAAAGCCTAATACAACTGCCGTTTGCATAATAATATTGTCATATTACCCCCTCCCAGCGTCCATAACACCATGTATCTGGAGGTGCATTGCCCGGCCGTCCGCCCTGCCCTCGTGGTGCTGTCCGAAAGTGGAAGAACGCTGGCTGACTTCCAAAGTGTTTCGATTGGTAGGTTTGGAATAAGATGAGACTTGTCTTATCTCTGGTTTTAACTTTTTACCAGTAGCTGCCGAACTGGCAGTTTCTATTAATCAGTTTTTTTAAAACTGAGAAAAATGCAAAAAGAGGGACACCAAAAACAGACTGACGATTTCTATCCCTTCCTAGCAATGGCCAAAAGTTTCTTTTGTTTCTTGAAGAATATTCAGTAATATAAATATATGGTAAGATCCCGTCGTTAAGTCTCAAGTATATTTATGTTCGTCAGAGATTTTCAGTGGGCTTATATGATGGGCGGGGGGAGGGGGGGGGGTAGAAGAGAGAGAGGCTTCTAGATGAGGAGATTTTTTGATTGACCAAAGTGAAACAACCTTGCGTATTTGGGATAACAATCCCTAAACTGTTCACACAAAAACTATTGATGAAAGTAAGGTTTTTTCATTTTCTTGTCTTTAACATGAACCTTTATGCCACAACACGCCACTATAGACCTTTATCACGCTTTTGAAAACATGATGCTAGCACTCTGTAAATGCCAGAAATGAAAAGAGCAGGTCAG
>JAOBYE010659629.1:0-11812 GCA_025403585.1 Parazoanthus swiftii
GAGTGGGTGACTGACTAGTGACTCAAACTGGGAGGGGGGAGGGAGTTGGGGACTGACTAGTGACTCAAACTGGGAGGGGGGAGGGAGTGGGGGACTGACTAGTGACTTAAAGTGGGGTGGGGGGCAAACAACACTTTTTCTCAATAACTATATAATTTTCAAAAATGGGGGGGAGGGGGGAATTGCCCCCACTGTCCCCAGCTCCGCGGCCCTTGATCGTAAGAGGTTGTGATGGCCTACCCATGTCGTCACGAGCAGTGAATGCTGCTTGGCATGGTGTGGATATTTTGTTCTGCGAAGAGCACTCTGTTAAGCTATACGAATCTCGGTCAGTTGCTAAGATTACAGTAAAGGCCAAAATGATGGTTCATTATCATACTAGAACTGTATTAACCAATCGGGATCTTTGAGAAATTTGATCGTGAAGTTTATGTTGCAACCCTAGTTCTGGCACTATCAAGCTGGTCGCTAGATTAAAGACAGGGATTGCAGAGTTTCTTGGAAAGTTACAAGTCCCGATCTAGGCTTTTAATACTCATTCCAAAAACGACATACTGCACATTACCACAATTGTGTTTTGCGCCCTACAGTATCAGGGATCAAGGTATTTTATGGGTGTTTAATTGTTGGAAATGCAGTAAGTAGTACAAGTGGAAATAACTAAAACAATGAAATACGTGGCATGAGTGGTAGTAAATCCCTTGGCAGTTTCTAGAACAACAGCTTTAGATTCAGAATTTTGTAAAAGATAAGAGGTGTGCTTGCAGAATTGTCTAAATACAGGGTGACATGTGAAAATGTTCGATGTACATAAACTTGGACACCATTTTTATTGGGCAAGATCGCACGTTTGTGCTTGAATCATGCTTGGTGTATCGTGCACCTTACACGAATGTTCGTATTTCTGTAAACAAAAACTACTATTCTTGTATACACAGTATAGTGACTCAGTCAAAATATCTTGGTTTTATTTCATGCAGTTCTCTGTTCAGAGAATTCATTACTGTTTGAAACTGAATCGTGCTTCGTGTTTGGAAATAAACACCCACTATTAAACTCACTCCTCAATGCTATAACGTAAACAGTAATTGTCCATGTGGCGATAGTGAAAACTACTGATATCAACGTGTCAAGGTGATCTGTTTCCTGAATGCCGTTTTGGAGTGGTGTTTATTACTGTTTTATCAAATTTAAAAGACTTTACTGTATGGCTGTACAGTAAAGTTTTTAGTTTTTAGTACCTGTAAATACTCTTTGATTTAGGGCAGGCTAACTTTATACTAACAGTATTAGTATACTGGAGATGTATGACTGTACAATATTCTTTTTGATTTATGCTAATGTACATGTAATACTAAACAAGGCAAATCCATACACTCAGGTAACCTATATTAAAATAAATAATAATCATACTTATATATGTACATGTACTACACATGTAGCCATGATAGATATGAAGACACAAATTTAATTCTTTCAGCATCTTACTGGCAAAATATACCTTGACTTATCTAGGGTCTTTTCTTCCTCAGAATCTTCTTTGTTGTTTTTTGTAGTAAGAGACTTGCTCGTAACAGCTGCCTTCTTTGGTTTGATCCATGCTGGTGGCTTCTATGAAATATAATACACTCAAAGGGTAAGTGTGAAATATAACAAACTCAAAATGTAAGTGCGAGACAATTGTAATACACTCAACATTTAGTGCGAGACAATTGTAATACACTCAACATGTAGTGCGAGACAATTGTAATACACTCAACATGTAAGTGCGAGACAATTGTAATACACTCAACATGTAAGTGTGAGACAAATATAATACACTCAACATGAAAGTGTGAGATAATTATAAAGCACTCAACATGTAAGTGCGAGATATAATGCACTCAACATACATACTGGCTCTACTATTTGATGAAATTTTAAGTTGACAATAAATAAATATCATTTTAGATATCATTTTAATTATTAAAGTTAATACTAACAGTAGTTTCAGATGTTCTTGTAATTAGTTACTGAAAACACCTGAGGGGAGTACTTTGGTAAATATACTGCACTTATTCTCATTCTCATTCCTATTTTATTACAAGATATAGTGCAATTGTTTTTCTTAACTAAAGGCTGGTACACCTGTCTCGTAAATTGTACCAACTTTCCCAGGTGTCTATATATACTGCCTTTCCCTGACTATGATATCTGGCAGTTTCTTAAAAGTCACCAAAGACAACATTAGTTTTTAGTGTAACCTTATCACAGCTCTAACCTGTGATTCATTAAATCAAAGTGGAAAAAGCTCTTAGGGAGCATCGACAAAACCAAAAAAAAATTAAATAACGTCCAATGGACATTAAGGGGGGGAGGTGGTCGAGTCGTGGACGTTATGGCAAATTTTTTTAGCATTAAACAAACTTACAGTAGCTTGACAAAATATGGAATCAATGGACATTAACAGGGGAGGGGACGGGGATTTCAGAATAGCGTCCATTGGAAGTTATTTGTCGACGAAATTTGATATCAAATTTTTCACAGAAAAATCTGGTATTCAAAGGGGTCTTAGGTCTTTGTTTTTCCGGGTCTTCATTTCACATACACCCTCTTGTTCCGGGAATTTGATCAACTGCGATTTCAATAGTTCAAATACCCGTGGGTCGCCGGGGGGAGATGTTGAAGTTTCGAATTGATCGATACATTATATAGTGCTTTGTATTTTGGATTTGTTGCGCTGAACTTTATTAACTTTGAAAAGTCAATATATTGTCGAAAATATCGTCTTACCTTTGACTGATGCTTAGTTACGCTGTTTCCTTGAGCATGTTTCTCTTGTTTGAACTGCTCTTCCTTTCTGAAAAGTTCGGCTTTCAGGTCGACTAACTGTAAAAAAGAAATGGTAACTGGGAGTGCATCTTTGGCGAGATTTGGCACAACTTTATTGTAGTAACTTGCTTAAGATTTGCTTCGAATACAACATACATTTACATGTAAAACAACCACATAATTTGTTCCAGAAAACTCACCGAAGATTCATTCACGTCAAGGAGTCTTTTCGCGGCCATCTTGGTTGATTTTGAAATGGCCAGCTACTTCATGTCACGCATCATTTCATGTCCTTCGCTGGCGTGTACGTGTTATTCAAAAGCTGACATAAAAAGAATTCCTGTTTGAAGGCTCAGCTCATCTGATTGTCAGTTAATTTTCAAAAGTTTGTCATTGGCGAGATTTTGTTGAGCATTATCTCCCAAAGTTTGATTTGAAAAATGTCGGATTTGCGTAGGAGGAAAAGATCTCTGACACCGGCAACAGAAGAGGAGAATAAGAGTCAAGAGAAAAGCGGTGATGTTTTAGCAGTTGGAAACACATCAAGGTCGTCCTCCACGGCCGCACTGAACTTCCTTAACATTTTGTTTGGAGTGGTGGTAGCCATCATCGTCGGAGTAAAATATGCACTTTATGCACGGCAAATCCACGAAAACGACATGTGGTTTTCCAACATTGGAGTAAGTATAATATATGGCGAGTTGGGCAACCTCTGCCAAGAATTAATATAGTTCTATATAGATCACTAGATATATCGATCGACTGTTGACATATATCTTGCACCTGCAATCTGTTCACACATCGCACCGAATTCAAGAAAGGATGATCATCAAAAACATCAACATAAAACGCAAATCTAATAAGGTATCTTAATCGGTAAAAACAGTAACAGCTATTAATAACACTCTATATTAAGTATTTTTTTGTATTTGACTTTTATACTTGCAACTGATTTATGTATTAAATATATTTACCCTATCCCATTAAAATTTTAATACGTTCCATGTATATACAAAACACAAAACAGTCAGATATAATACTGAGATCAGAGTCTTCCACCTTTACTACATTAGTGATTACTGTCCAGCAAACATTATTAACAGAGCCAGAGAAGCCACATAAGAACGCAGTACTACTACTAGGCAGTTAACATCTACCGTATATATCACTGAGAAATCAAATTTTTAATAATCTTTTTAGTGTTCACATAAATGTTGTCTTTGAAGTTCTAGATATTGTTAGAAGGTATATTTTCAAGCAGTGAGAAAATGAAACCAAGTTAAAACTGTTTGTACTGAACTGCATCGAAGTGCTGTGCAACAGGAGTGCTGAATCACTATCTGAATTTTTTTTATTAACAATTTCTTTATCTTAATTTATTTCAACTTTCTTCAATTTTATTTTAATTTATTAAATTTTAATTGAAGTTGATTTATATATTGTGCTGTAGTTTATATTTAGTGTTTATAATTTTGCAAAATTATTTTATGGTTTAGTTTAATGTTTGTTTTTTTCTGTTTTATTCCATTTTGTTTTACTTTAGGCCAGACCAATTCAGTTTTCTGTAGCAGGGTTTTTTTCAAAATTTAAAGGTTCAGTCAGTCAAAAAATAAACAAAAATAAAAAAACAAATTCTTTTTTTTTTACTTTGGCTGTGGAATTCTAACACATCCCCTCAGTCTGAGCAAAATAATATTGATTTAATAAGATCTACATCAGCTTGTTAGGTGCAAGGAATCAGAATAACCCTTTTGCATATTACAGACTGAAGTTCCAAGCATTAACAACTAATGCCTGTAACTGAAAAAGCAGTGCAAGTGCGGATGTTGTGTGACTTTGATCCATCAAAGGCTTTTTAGTAAGGGGTATAGTTAAAAGCACCTGCAGGAACTTCCAGCTGAAATACCAAGCCTTTCTAAAAGAAAAATAAATGGTTCTTCAAGATTTATTTTAAAAAAAAGGTTTATGGATGAAACTTTTGAAATAGCAGCAAATATGTAATAACATGTTTCTTTTCCCTGTTGGTAAACTTGTTTTTTCAAGGTTTAAATGAAATACATGCTCAAAAACATCAACATTTTCACACAACTTGCAAGAAATTTACAACTTCACATGAAGTCAAGGCATGACAGGGAATATTATTAATTTTTCTTCTTCTGTTAGTTATTTATTTTTTTTGCTTTGTGCGTCCAGGAAGACCTGATCACAGGCTACAATGCTGGTAAAGTTGTCACTTTCATACTATCACTTGAAATAATAAAAAATTCCAACAAAAACAATTGCTGCAATACTTTTGGGTTTCAGAATGGAGACAACAATTTATTAAATGGAATGAATGATTGCACAGGCAGACACAGCAGAAAGTTCTTTGAGATTATGTTTTTTGATTGGCCAAAGGTGATTTTCTTGCTGTTTTCATTTATGCAAAAATTTGTGTAAAGCTATGTTTGGAGTCAAGTGATATGACATTAAATTTAATAATGGTTCAGTGAACATTACAATGTAAAAAGACCAGAAAATGACAAACATAACAGGAGAGACACTGACAACAAAATTCTGACAAGCTAAAAATTTAGCTGATAATTTGCTTAAATTTGTAAAGTATAACAGCATTACTTTTTAAAAACATTCTAATAAACAATCAAGTTAAAGGTTTAAAAAATCACAGACTGTTTTTTTTTATTTATTTATTTTGCTAATTTTCATTAAAACAGGGTCACTCTGATCTGTGTTACTGAAAATTAAATTGGTCTTGTCACGCTGTATATTATTTTTAATTATTGTATTCTACTTTGTTTTAGACCAAGTAAAGAAGTAACCTTGTTGCCGTGGTTACCCCTTGTACCCCAGCTTTTTCATTCCCTTTTTTCGACAAAAGTTGAACCATGTTATATAGGTTTAACATGTATATATCATTTTTTCTGATTTAGCACAAAAGCACAAAGTGTCCAGATGATCTTAATTTGACAGCTCTGCTGTCAGTAGCCAATCGGAGCATGCAAAGAAGTTTTGATGGATGGTCCATCAATTACAATATGTTTTTTTATTACCTGGGCATCAAATTCTCACAACAACAACTGTAAAGTTACAGTAACTTTAGTTAAGTTTAGTTTGTCTAATAAAGTTGTAGCCTGCGAAAAGCAGAGGCCTTTTTAAAAGGCGTCTGCTTTTCGCAGGCTAATAAAGTTGAAAGTTGATAAGTTGAAAGTTGAAAAGTGAGTTTTTTGAACTATGACTACATACATTAATTGTTCAGTGGACAGAAACGAGACGAAAATCAATGTATTTAGTTTTGCAGAGTAAAAAGTCACTCAGTAGCATTCTCAAGATCTTATAAACTTGTGCCATTGAAATAACGATGTTGATAGTGACACTTTTGTAATGTTATTACTTTATCAGTGTACAGCTACACTATAAAATACATTTTTACTAGATGAAGTTTGTTCATGAATCAACCAAGGTAAAATACAGCTCAGTGCTTACCATATTTTCGTCACATTTTCACACCAGCTCCAATATTCTAAATTTTCTAAAACTCATTGTCTTTCAGCCAATTAGGATGTACGATTCACAGCATGTCTATTGTTTAGAACTGCACTACTCAACCTCAGCTCGTCAAAAACTGAAAACAGAGTGCCATTCAGGAGCGGAATAAATTTGACCATACAAGGACATATGACTTAGAGAAAAACAGTTTTTCAGCAATTCCTGATCTTTAAGTTATATTGTGGATTTCAGTAAAAACTGCCAGCAAGGTCCTAACACTGCTGGTTATCACTGGCAGGCAGGCCCGTAGGCAGGGGGGTACGCGGGGTGCGTACGCACCCCCCCCCCCCCACGGACCCAAAAAGGTCCACAATTGGAGGTTTAAGAAGACGAGGAAGAAGCCCGAATAGGTTTATCGTAACAGTTGGTGTTAACGTAAATCGGAACGACTAAAAAAACGTCCATAAGTGTGCTTGTCCCACAAATTTGGCTTTTAAGAGTCCAAGTTTACAAAACTTGCACCCCCCCCCCGACAAAAATCCTGGCAACGGGCCTGGGCAGGTGACAGCCATTTTGTACCGGCTGTACATGTACGTAGAACCGTTTATCCTAGAACCACAATCCAGTGGAACAGTCTTTTCAAAACTTAAGGCAATATCTTCCATCCAAGCTCAAACCACAATGCGATGGAACACTGTTCCTCCCATCATCTCTCAAACCAACTGTCCTTCAATTACAGAACCACAGTCCAGTGGAACAGTCTTTCAGCCTACCTCTTGTAAACCATTAAACAAATGCATTTCTATCCGAGAATTACTATCCAGATGAACATTCTTCCTCCCAAAATCTTTCAAACTGATCATCTGCCTTTCTACCCCAAAACCGTAATCTAGTGGAGGCGTCTTCATCCCAACGTACTTCAAGCCATTTTTTCTTCTATCCAAGAACAGTTATCCATAGGAAAAGTGTTCCTTCCAACTGTACACGTGCTCCTGATTTTAGAACCACAATCCCGTGGAGCAGTGTTCCTGCTAACGTCGTTTAAAACGACTGCCCTTCCATCCCATCCCAGAACCGCATTCCGTGTTTCTCCCAACTTCTTTTAAACCAATGTTCCTTCTGTCCCACAAACACAATCCAGTGGAACAATATTCCTCCCAACATCTTTCAAACCAAATGTGCTCCTATTCTAGAACCACAATCCAGTGAAGTAGTGTTTTTGCCAATGTCTTGCAAGTAAACAGTTCTTCTATCCCTGGACACCATCCAGAGGAATAGTGGTCCTCCCAACATCTCTCAAATCAAATTCCATTCGAGCAATGTTCCTCCTAACACCTTTCAAACCAATTGTCCTTCTTTCCCAGAACCAAGACCAACCTGGGGCAACTGCCCTTCTATTCCAAAGAAACAGCGCTCCTCTCAACATCTCTCAAACTAATTGCCCTTGTCTTCTTTGAAACATTGTTCCTTCCAAAGTCTTTCAGACCAACATTCCTTACATCCCAGAACCATAACTCATTGAAAACGTGGTCACCCAGGGTCTTTGAACAAACAATCCTATGCCAGAACCGTAATCCAGTAGAACAATGTTCCTCCGAACGTTTTTCAAGCCAGCTGTCCTGTTTCCAAGAAGCTCAATCCAGTAGAATAGTGATTTCTTTAAATCAAAGGCTTAGACAACGCTTCTCCGACCACAGCTTGGGTATTGCTGCTCCATATGGGACCCACGGAAGGGAATTGAAAACAATGGTTCCCACGACTTAGAGAACATCCAACGACGGGCAGCTAGACGTGCGCTTGGGAATTACGAACAAACAGCAAGCGTGACAGAGATGTTGAAAGTACTAAACTGGAGAACATATGGATTAACGGAAAGCAGACACCCGCTTCTCATTGCTGTACAATATAGCCAACAACCTTGTTCCAGTCGATCCAGAAGCAAATCTGCGACCACCAGACCGCAGAAGCAGACATCTACACAATCACTCGCTTTGTACCTACATCCACAAGTACCACTTCGCACAAACTGACGTTCTACACAAGAACCTTCACCCAAGGGAACTTTACCGCTCGAACTCTTCCCACAATCAACAAATTATATACCAGGTTCAGACACAATGTATCTACTGTAATCCACTCCCCAGCTGTGTGATCACTAGTTTTGGCTTGTAATTCTCTAACAACTTAATTTTACAAACTGTAAACACTTTTTCCCTTTCCCATCTTTGTATCACCCTGACCTCCCCGCAAAACGATACTCGCATGAGGGGTTGCCGTATCGGTAAAATAAAAACCTACGGTCCTTCTATCCAAGTGTTTTACTCCAACGGAACAGTCTTGTCCGTACGTCTTTCAAACCAAAGTTCTGTCCTGCTACATGTATCCTAGAACAGCAATTACAGTGGATCAGTGTTCCATCCAACAGCTTTCAAACCAGCTGTCCTATCCAAGAACCGAAATCCAGTGGAAAAGTGTTCGACGATGTTTTTCAAACTAACAGTTATCTATCCAAGAATCACAATCCAGTGAAACAGTGTTTTTAACAACGTCTTTCCAACCAATTTTTCCTTCTATCTCAACCCACAATCCGGAGGGACAGTGTTCCTCCCAACGTCTTTCAAACCGAATGCCTTCACAATCTAGTCGAACAGTCTTTCTCTAAAAGAATTTCAAACCAGCTGCCCTTCTCTCTCAAAACCACGACCCAGGTGGGGCCCATCTACACATGAAAACGTCTTTCAAGTTAGTTGTTCTATCCCAGCACCACATTCCACTGGAACAGAAAATCGAGATTTCTGCATGGATATTCGTTAATGTTATTATCAATGCTTGGAAAATTCCCACAGTTAACAGTCTGTTATCACACTTGCAGGCAAATGCATTTGAAGTTTTCCAAGATTTGAATTTTGCAGTGTTGATAGTAGATAAGTTAACTTGTTGCATTGTATATACCAAAAGTAATAGCGCAGGCACCAAACGACAAAGTGTTTCATGATAAAAAAATGAGTCCTATCATTGGAGTTTGAAAATTGCTTATTAATGTAAGTGTGATTTTCTTAATTTGTTTGTTTTACAGCAAATTGAGCGAGAGATTTCGTTCCGCACTGAGTCTGGTTTATATTTTAACTATTACAAGAATTTTGTCCTTGCTCCATCAGTATCAAAAGGTGAGTCCTTTCCATTTGAAAGACAGTGCCAAAAGGAGGAGGCAAACTTTTAGGACATTTGTTTTGGAATTATAATTGATTTGAATGAGTTTGTATATTTATTGATTGTGTAATTCAATGCAACTTACATTGTGCAGTCAGGATCTTAGTGGAAGTACAAACTGTACTACACGTATGGCTGAGCACTATGTTTTTTTCCCATCATAAGCTGACCTCGGTCATTCTATATGTATAGAAAATCATTTTAAGTAAATCAAGGGATTCATTAACCACATTTGTTTGGGATATTCCAAGTTTTCTTATTCGGTAACAGGAATATATTCTGAATATTCTGCAAAGTATTCCGGAATAGGAATTATTGGTCCCAAACGAATGCTTGAGTTGATTGTTCCAGGTATGTCTACGGTCTCCTCACCATGACGTAATCAAACCATGACGTAATCAAACCTTGACGTAATCGAAATATATTACTCAGTCATGCATTTTCTTGGTTTGCAGGATTCTATGATTTAATGCACGATAACAAGACTGAGCATTTAAGGACAATAAATATCTTGGAGAGATTCAACGTTTATCAAGAAGTCATCTTGGGTGTTCTGTACAAAACACTGCCTCTGCCAGTAAGAAGTGTTTAATAGATTCTGTGTACAGTAGAATCACTAGTTAATTAATACCAAATTAAAGTACAGTCATTATAGTGATAAAAACATTTTTTGTACTGTCTTTCGACAGTGTCATGTGGATACATTTTGAATTTACTCTTTGTTGTCAGAGCAGTAAGTAAAATGCAGTCTGTTAAAGTGTGAAAGCAAAATCAGTAACAAATATAAAATTTCTGACCGATACTAATCATACTGAAAAAAGATCTGACGTTACTGTACAGAAGAAACGCTATCTTACGCAAATGCAACTTGGCCGCTTTTACTTCATCAAGGCTGTGGACAGATTAAAACTACTTGTCCCATAAAGTTTTCAGTAGCTACTAACTACTACTGTTTTTTGTTCTAAAATAGCGACAAAACACATCAAGTGCTATTACTTTATGTTTTATTTTTAATTTTATTATTCACTGATTGCCATTTATTGGGTCTAACAAAATCTAAAGCTAATTGTTATTTGTTACTACATTGCTCCCTTTAGAATTCACTGCAATATGTTTATTTCTACATTAACTCCATATTTGGATTACATGCAATGTACATGATTGCTCTGTATGCATCAGCATGGATGATGAGTGGCTCGTGGCTTGCTGGCCTTCTCGCCCCCTGCTTCTTCATTTTTAACAGGTAACCATTTAGTACAAGTTGCAGTTGCTTTGAATAGTCGAAACCTCACTATATTGATAGCATTGATAGATCATGCACAACAGAAGAACCAGCATTAGTAGCTGGTTTTGCCGACAATATATTTGATTGTTCCGGGTTTTTTTATCCACATGCATTAAATTTTCAAAATATTTACAATAACTATTAAATTCAGTATTCTTTTAGTTATTTATACATGTGATACTGAAAATATCCTACGTACGGTACATGTACAAATTATGTGTTTTTCTTGGAATATCAATGCCGTGTTTGAGAAAACGATACTGCACCTTTCGGTTTCTTTTGTGTATTGTTTTTCTAAAATAGGGCTTAAAAGAGCGTCATGTTCGTATTCTGCAAATGTGCAGAACTAGTCATATCGACTGTTGGAAAACATTTAAGACTTTAGCAGTGCGACTTAAGTTTGAGTGGTGCGCCTAAAAACCAAAACGTGCGCCTGGAATGAGAGAAGAAACTTGAGCCGTGACCGCTTCATAACATTTGCCCAAAGTATCATTAAAAAACGATTGAAGAATGTAGAATTTTTAAGTTTAATCGTCGACCTCTTTCAGTAGAGCACAAATTCATAAGTAAAATGACATGTTTTTCAGGTCTGATACAACACGGTTGTCCTTTACAATCCCGCTGCGTGAGAGTTTTGGCTTTCCGTTTTTGTTCACTCAGATGACATTTGTCACGTGTTACCTCAAGAAACACCTGTCACCTGCTACCCAGGTATTGGTCACATAATAGTTCGTTGACTCAGGTGTCATTTGTCACGTGTTATCATAAGAAACACCTGCCACCTGTTGTTCTGGTATGGGTCACGTAATAGTTTGTTGACTCAGGTGACATTTGTCACGTATTACCTCAAGAAACACCTGTTTAATTAAGAAATGGTCCATGCTTAGCGTGCGTCTATCGAGTTAAGGATGCACTTGGGAAGTTGGGAGAGCACGAGAGAAGCGTGCTCTCCCAACTTCCCAAGTGCATCCATAACTCGATAGACGCACAATAAAGTATGGACCATTTCTTTTAGAACAT
>JAOBYE010659851.1:0-11811 GCA_025403585.1 Parazoanthus swiftii
CGTGCAGCTAGCAAGTGCGGACATGATCCTCGATCAAGTGCTAGAGCTTGAAACTAACATGATTCACGGTCTTCTCGAGAAGGACCCGGCTAAGAAGGGAATCATTGTGTACCATGGGGGGGAGGGGGGAGGGGTGGAGGCAGGGTCATAGGGATGAAACAAAGCAATCTTTTTGAATTCCTGCAAAACAAAAAAAACCCTTTTTGCTCGATTAATTGCGGGATTCTGGTCTTATGGAGGTTGGTATTTTGATTGAATTTGTGTGGGGGAGGGGGGTGGAGGGGGGAGGTGAGGGGTGTGAGTGAGTGTGTGGGTGGAGGAGGTGGGCAGGAGTGTAAAGGTCTTTCTAGGAATGATGTTATCAAATTTGGCCTCCTTACGATCTATTCATTCTTGCAATGTGATGCGACTGAGAAAAGAAATAAAAAAAATTAATATACTCCAGTTGACCATTTGTGTTATATAATACCTCTGTTTGATAACAAGTATGACCAGAAAAAAATCTATACTAAACAGACGAATTAAGGCATGTCATTTGATTCAGTTACAGAAAAAGTCACAAAAATAAGACCTTATTTAAGCAGACATTTTCTGTGTTAGTTTTCCACCCTGTGAAAACGTTTAGGTCGGCTTGTATATGAGTGACAAGTGTTGTGTTACTCGTAAACATGCCAACCAATAGCTTCATAGAACGTCCAGCCGTTCTATAAAGCTATTCCTTTACTTTCTCAGAAAATGTTGTTATTACTTTGCGGTAAAAGGCAAAATAATTAACTTCTGACAACACTGCGATGTTATCGAAAAACTACTGATACGATCATGAATATAACCTTAACCTTATAAGGACTATAATTTTTGTTTTTATTGTTTCCGGAGAATGAAATAATCTAAAAAGTCTACCTGAGCGTACCGGATCAACCGGATCGGCTCCGCCAGCCCTGATTCAGCGTTGTCTAATTTCAGGAGCAAATGGCGAAAAAGTTCCACGAAGAGACTTTAATCCAAGGCCTGGGCGAACTGGAGAAATTGTCTGCTGCCAACAAACCCAATGTCTGGTTTGTTGGAGATAAGGTGATTTAACATGATTTTGTAATAAAATTCATTGCTTTGTATTGCATTTTGTCCAATTAAATATTACATCGAGCTAATTAACTTGAAGCACTGAACTCATTTTTGTTACTCAGTGTGTTTGATATTTGACTGTGTTTTGAAATCAATATTAGGTAAGTTAATTTCTCGTTCAACTTTTAAGGTGGCACAGAGCTCACTTTAGTTTATGATCAGCCTCTGCCCTTCCCCCTCCAAACAAAGTACGGAGCAATTTTGATTTTTCAAAACGTATCTATCAAGTGTGTATGTAACACTGCAAAATGTCAAATATAAATCAATGGACATTTATCTGGATAATCAAACTTACAAAAATACGGTAAAACAAAGGAAAAAGCGAATCATCATCCACGTGATAAACCATATCTTGCAAGTCATCAATATTCTTGTTCTTCAAAATGAACCAACGGAAAATGAAAAAAGGTTAATAATCCAGCTTCGCTTGCTTGGTACAAATTGCTAAGTGATTTGCCAAAACTTATAGCTTGAACCATCAAAATTGTTGTTCTTGAACAAATAACAAGAATTTCCTCAAAACATAGGCACTACAGACAACTCGTGACCTGCCTATTGGTCAGTTTTATTTAAAGGACCAGCCTCCAAAAGCAGCCACCTTATTTCCACCGAGGGATCCGCTGCATGCAAAGGAAATAAGGTGCCTGCTTTGGAGATTATTTGCAGGCCATTATGTTTCTATTCCGAAAAAAGTCGCATCGAACAATGCGCTGTCCTGCTCACGACATTGGATAGGATCAACATGCATGGGCCACAGAGAACCTCTCCCGCATCATTCAGAAAACCAGCATCGCACTGATAAAAAAATGTGCTAATTTAAACTCTATTCAGACTGATGCCGGAGTGATGACTTTGGGTGCTCGTGGGACTGGAGGACGCTGGGACTGAACGTCCACTAACGGTCTGACCTATTTTCTGTCAAAAGATCTAACCTCAAACCGGCATATCTCCGGTCAGTGACGTGTCCAAACACGAAGCGAATTCAGTTTGTTCGTTTAAAGCCAAGGGTCGCGCATAAAGGTTTTCACGATTCTTTAGTCAACAACAACAACAAGAGCGCTCAGTATGTGGGTTTAAGGGGTTAGTTATAAAAAGCGATTGGGCCAAAGCTTGGTTGAAACGTTCTGATAATATCGAGATTGATATTGAAAGTCTGTATGTCCCAGATTATTCATGTCACTATTTTCTGTATTTGTTTATCATAAAAAATTTGCGCAACAGCCTGTTTTCTTTCCTTTTGTACTGATGTCTCTGATTGGGTCACGGTCACTGTTGTCAGTTGTTATATTAACTTACGAACTAGTTAACTAACTAACAAAATACTTGAAAAATCTTAATTTAAACCAAGCAGTAAAAACTAAATTACCTATGAATTCAACTATAAGAGCTAAATCATCCATTGGTTTACTAACACACTAATGAAATATCTATATAACTTATTGTAGTTAACACCCTTTTTTCTTTCATATTTTTCGGGCTTCTCATTCAGTTTAGTTTAGCTCTCTGTTCTACGCCGCGAAAATTAATTATTTCACAAGCGCGCGTTGGATATGAGCTTTTAGATAGCAGACCAGATGCGGAGTATCGAGTTGGCTATCGTAGGCTCATATCAAACAAGCGTGAGTAGAGTAATTGTTTTATTAAATACCAAACACTAGATAAAAATATCTCGAACTTTATATTCTACCGACCATTTGGAGGGAAAATTTTCCGTGATAAAATTGTCACTTTCCATATCTGGACAAACTACAGGATATAGGATTTAGACTTTGAGTAGAGAGCCAATCAGATTAACAGAAATTCATTATAAATGATATTAATAATAATAATAATGATACTTTATTTATGTAGCGCTCATTCCAGATTAACCATGAGCGCTTTGCAAATTTAAACTCTAAAAATTGCTAATTTACAAATCATGTAATGAGACTATGGTAAAAAGTAACAAATACGCTTTCTTATACAACTCAGTTTCAGGGCCTTTTTAAACCCTTCGACATTTTTCAACAACCTAAGCTCTAATCGAAGCGTATTCAAAAGGCGGGGGGCACAGACGGGAAAAGCCCTGTATCGATATGTCTTGAGTTGATAAGACTTTGTCTTGAGCAAGCATTTGTTTGCTGATCTAAGATTTCTCCCTGGTCTATAAAATTCTAAGAGTATATTACGGACTCTTGTTCCTTTTCAGATCAGCCATGCGGATATTGACATGTTTGCCTTTTTAAACTCCTACCTCGTTGGGGGCAAGCTCGAGCTACCGTCCCAGTTAGAAGGCTACCCAAGGCTAACTAACTTGTACAACGCGGTGAAAGATGAGCCAAAGATTAGGGCTTGGCTTGAAAAGCGACCTCCGTCAGCAGTTTAAAGCAGGCTAAAATGAGGTCGAAGGAAGGGACCGACATGCACTCTATTGCAATAGTTTGACACTTCTCGAAAACTTTCTGTAAAACGAAAACTCATTAAAACTTTGTCCAGTCTTCATCGTGGCAAGTCGTGTCTTGACATTCCCTTTTAATTTGTTCGCCGTTATAGACAACTGAAAAATAAATAAACTTATCAAATCATAATTTCATTGCAATTTTAAACCGACGCCAAGATTACCCTATGTTGCATAGCAGTTACGAGGCAGTTAGCACGTAAAGTGTATTTGGCCTTTCCCATTGTCTTAAAATACAGAGCAATATTGTCTAAAAATCCACAGATTGTGTAAAAACCGAACAAAGAACATCAGCAACGTTATTGAATCAAAATTTGAGCTGTCTTCTTTTTTCTTCCCCAAACATTCCGTCAACCTTTCTCTCTTTCTCATGGGTGAAACGGCGATGAAACTGAGAGAGGGAATGGTTCAAGAAGATGGGGAAAAAGATGGGGGAGGGGGGGGGGTGGCAGAAAGGGTCACACTTAAGACTTATCATGACAGCAGTAACCCAAACGTCCGTCCGAGTTTTATCCCAAAACGAGGTAATCGCTTTTTGATAAAATCAAGCAGATCTCGCTTTGCTTGCATATATAAGCTTCGCTAGAAAAAGCAGCAAGGTCATCCTTCCTGATACTAAATGCTAATATTCTTCCATTGAAACCTCGATATTCATTGGTCAATGTTCTCATAACCTAGTCGATCACGAAAAAAACAGAAATCACGACAGAAAACGTCACAAATGCGCAATCGTATATTTATCTTTGGGTTTCTGATGACGTCAGAGAGTCTTAATTACAATAACTCTAAAATTAATTTAAGTTTTAAGAGAGCTTTTTTTTTAACCGTAACTACAACAATAAAAAAACAAAATAAATGTCAAGAGACCAGCGAAAGGTATAAAGCTCAGAAGACCTGCGCTTAAGCGTTCTTTTCAGACTCGTCTTCCGTGGAAGATCAGTGACCCAGAGATCATATTATATGCGCTATTTAAAAACTGTAAGTGCGCCGAAGACAGCTTAAGTCTGTTAATTCATCTCTTTTTTTAAGTAATTGGTTATTCAGTAATTCAAGCCTATTTACGATCGTTTGTCTGGCAACTATTTTTAATGACTGACCAGTTAAGGCTGTTTATAGGGATCCCAATTGTCCCAGGTCATTGGCGCAGTAAGCAAACCCAATATTATAATATGCTTTATATTGAACTTTGATTTTTGCAAGTGATTTATTGAATATTGCTTTGTTCGCTGACCAGGGGAGGGAGGGTGAATCTCAGTACCTGGCGCTGTTTTTTGAACAAATAAAGCAAGTACAGATGGGAACTTGAAACGATCCAAGAAGAACATTTCCAATGGTTTGACAGCAAAGTAAATAGAAAAATAGCTTTTCATAGGCAGAAATCTTCTGAAAATTTTGACTTTATCCTTCCTCCCTCAACCATAAAAACTAGTCACACCCACTCGACTCCCTCGTTAAGTGACTTTGCGCCCAATCACTGGTAATGAGCCCAGTTTTTTAATATCAACTGAGTCATCGCGCACAGCTAACGATCAGCACATCTCACATCTTCGCTACAGTTTTGTCACCTGCACAGTTCAACTGCACTATCGAGCACTTCTTCTGCCTTTCTCTGCCATGCCGCACTACAAGTTGACGTACTTCGATCTCAGAGGCCGAGCAGAACCCACCCGAATCGCTTTTGCCTATGCTGGCGTAGAGTATGAAAACATTCGAATGTCGTGGGACGACCACGAGAAGGAATGGCTACCTTTTAAGAAGAGTAAGTCTTCATAACTAAACGATTTCAGCATACTTTGAAAGAGCTTGTTGAGATTTATCACGCGAGTGTACATATCTGAAACATAAAGATTTCGTTTGTTGTTAAGTCTTTTTTTTAATATAAAATTTATCTTTCAAATTGATTGTGACGTGCAACTGCGGCAAGGAAAAACCCTGTTTAAATTTGCATGTTGTGGAGGCTTTCAAAATAGCACGCTTGTTTGACCTTATTTTAGTTGAAACAAAAGTAGAAGCAGAATGTGTCAGCATTTTTTCTGCATGATCTGCTCTTTAGCTTGAGTCGAATACGTCTCGCGAATGAGCCCGTTAACATTCTCGCCAAGAGTAAGCTCGTGTTAACTCGTGCTAAAGCTTCTTAAAACCCGCATGCAAATCTTCCTTTTACACCAGCCAACAATTACTCGTACATCGGATCCGGCGAAAAACAGATAGGCTTTTTATTTTTTTCTGCAACATGACTCAAAATTTGATTCACTTTAAGTGATAATTCAATATACAAACAGCTTAACATTTTCGTGCAATAAACTCACTCAAACGAGTTGTTAATCACAGGCCCACTATTGTAAAACTTGAAACATGGATTTACTCCTTTTGCATAAGTAGTGTTCATTAGTCCTAGGTCTTGTGGATTTTGTTCGTAGCGGAGCGTAACTCGGAAACTGCAAAAACACAGAGCGAGTAAAGATCATATTTTAAGCGAAGTAGTTAATGTCTCACGCGCATGAAATGCAAAAAGATAATGGTTTGATACCGGTACAATTGCTGTTTACGATATTGCAGTCTCATTGTGCCAAGAATAGAGCCAACAAATTTTATTTGTATTCCGCATTGGGCTTGAAACACATAGTTGTACTCATTTAAATAGAAATACACCTAGAATTTGGAAATTTGTTTAACACTTTTTTCTCGAATCACTACACGTCTTGAAAAAGAGAGTCATAAACATAACAATTCGTTCATCTAGGTTCTGTCAACAGCGAATTGCATATCTTGTTAGTTTGTTTGTTTAAAAGTAAAAAGTTCACGTGTATTTATCTCTCTAATTACCTCAATGTCCTCGGGCTACTTGATCCTGTCATAACGTTACGGTTGACCTAACTTATAAGTTTTGTTTTATAATACACTCTTTTTTTAGAAGAATATTGTTTTTCAGACTCAGGCTCAATATTCTTAATTTTTTGGCGTTTTGAGGCTGAAAATATTCTTTAAATATTCTTAGAATACAAGTCAATAGAATATGTCTGTCAGCTTGGCGTTGCCTTCCTTAGCAGTTCCATATGATAGCGTTTATGCATTGGCCAACATCCTGGTGTCATGTTACGTACACTATCTCAGCCGCTTTGAAGCTGAGGGTCACGATGTCACGTCAGTCGACTCTTGGACATTTTGGCTTCAAAAAATGGTTTCTCACAGAGGTACATCAATAGAAACTAGTGTTCCTGACTTTAGAATTTCCAAATATTTAAGTTTTGTTGTAAACATATTTATATATTGCACAAAACTATATTTTTAACAAAATCTCAGCCTCAGCATTATTCTTAAAATATTCTTAAATTTTCGCGATTTTCGGCCTCGATATTCTTATAAAGTATATTCTTTTAAAAAAATTAATTAAGCGTGATCTCCGAGCTACGAAAGCCTGATAGAATTGTTCATGAACCAATATCTCTATACTTCCAACAAACGGATTTTCAAGGTTAAAAGAAGCACCACCCAAGTAGTTTCTATGTAGTCATTATCAAAGTGGATAAAATATTAAGATAGTTCATCGGCATAAATACCCTCTTTCGAGCCAGTGACTTTGGGGGTGGCCTCGTGAAACCAAGTGATTTATTCGGAGACAAGTTACGACTCGGCAAAGATCTCCAAATTCGCGCATGAAGTTTCAACATAAACGTAAAAGTTCAAAAGTAAAAGACACTGGACACAAAGAAAATGCATTTTTATACCAGGATTCGACATAATTTTGATCTCGTAACATTGGCGAATCTTTTTCCAAGATGAGCATGCATAGAGTTTTATAATTGTGACGGTCCTTTTAAATGAAAGACATATTTTTTGTTTGACGCTTGCAATAATAATATATTTAACATTTATTTCGATGATAAAGACTAGCTTAATTGCAGCAGTAAAAATTATTTAACAAGCAAACGTCACGAACCAGATCAAGTGCATTAGGTCAATTAACAGTACTATAAGCCACTTTCTCAATCATGCGCACAGCAAAGTAACGGTTTTGCTGGTGGTCACAACCCCTGTTTACTACATTCTGTGACATATTTAAGGTTTTATCATTTACCTTCTTTCGAAAACAAGCGGTCTTGTTTCTTTCTTAAAACCGTATGCCATGTTTCCAATACGTGTAGCCCGCCAACTGAAGCACTAAAAATGTTCTGCGCATGTTTGCGATCTTCAAGTGCCATTATTTGGCGTCATCAAAAAAACTCGGCGAGGCAATATAATACAAATTTACCCCCAACACCACCACCACCACCACTACTACCACTTTTAGATGATTTCCGAGCAGCTGGCACTTGGTTTGTTTTTGTGTTTATTAGTTTGCCTTGTGTCAAATTTAGAAAACCCGTTCGAGCAGGACAAACATGACTTATGGGCAATTATTTATAAATAATACTTCTTATCTCAAGTGTAGTGACCCCTTAGAACCGCTCGGCCACAAGTCGCACAAGTTCTGAGTTAAATTATTTGTAATGGGATCTACCACGTAACACAATATTAGATTGAATCTGAGTTTTCCTACGGTTTCTCCTTACTGGATAAAGTTACGACAACAGAATCGGAGATATTTCGCCAAATCTTATAGAAAAGACGCTCAAGTGCATTTCAGTGGAATGTCACTTAAGTTGTTGCCATAGCAACCATAAATTGAGACGTCACTTTTAAAATCTTTACATTTAGACGATTTATTTGAAAGAAACTTTAATTCCCTGAAATAAAGTATAATTGACCTTAAACTGAATCAATAACGATCCGTAACTTCTTTGCTTTTCTTTTATAGTCAATTTTGTTAATTTGGGTTTATATTGTGATGGCAGCATGCAATGCATTTCGGGAGTTTGTATGTTCTCTAGAAATTGTACCAACTTTGGTATTTTAGTGCAGGAATATCTAATTTTAACCATTAGTTACATTCAAAGATATTTCTGCCAATTTGGCGGTTATAACTACTTGTCTCGTGCAATGGCTTGTGAAGTTGTCTCGGCCTTGCTAAGTCTGGGTTCTTTTTTTCCTTTGTTTAAAGCCAAGATACTCCCAAGACGAAGTTCTAAATCTCGGCAAATAATGAATATAAATTTTGACCCCTGAAGTTTCACAAGGAAACAAATAGACATACCCGAGAAAAGTATGTGCAACAAAGCTGATGTCTTATTTCTTTATGATATTGAGCAATAGCTCGAACGATTTTTTCTCATACAAAGTCTCTTATAAAATGGGATTTAGTACGGCTTTACATAAAAGGATCCACATATTGTAGACTAACTCCGAAATTTTAGCTTGCTTCTCGCACATCTAGGACTTAGTTTCCTTGGGAAATGAACCAATCTACGGGGGCGCGGCTTCATGGTAGCTATGGTGGTCATTTCATGACCGGACCAAAGTGTATGACATGTTACAAGTATCTTGGACAAGGATGAACGTAGTTAAACTTAAAATGAAGATTAAAAAAATAGATTTATTATCTTTGGTTGATAAATATCACACTTAACACAGAACAACCATTCGAATCTGTATCGATTATTGCCACGTTAAATGCTAAGAAAAAAGGATAGCTTCGATTCCTTAATGTTGGATTAATGTCTCAAAAGACTTCTTTTTAAACCAATCCTAATCGGTCGGTTTCAATTATAAACCTGTTATTTGCATGCTCGCATTTTCATTGAAACTGATAAAAGCCGTTTGTCTTCAGCCGGAAAGTGTCCGTTTGGCCAGTTACCAATCCTAGAGGTTGACGGAACAACACTGGCTCAGGCAAGAACCATTTTACGATATGTAGCGAGAGAATTTGGTAAGTTTGAAACTGTTTGACTAGAATACCCCTACTTCTAAGCCTTTGTCCATTGTGTGTCTCTGGGTGACGTCAGTTGGCCACTTCAGTTGTAAAAACTTAATTGCAGATGAGTTCGTTCTAAAATGTCTAGATCTGAAATGGAAACATTATGAGAACAGACTGAACTGACGTAGGTGGTTATGGTATGGTTATGTGTAGACATATGTCATGTTTGTTTACCAAAAATAGCCCCAAACGCTGTTGATAAAGAAAAACAGCTCCTTCAGTCTTAAGGCGTTCTCTCCCCCTTTCTAAAAACTCAACTAATAATTTAGTTCCTTGTATATCTTCTATAGTACAAGAGTTATTGTAAAACGCCGTGCACTGAAGGCGCACTAGTACTCGTTCTTCATTATTAAAGCACATACTAAGTTGTTTCCTTCTCTGTATCTGTATGAAAAGTAAATGTCTTTCTGCGTGTCTTTTTGTCCTTTTTTCTTTTAAACTATCAAACTATTAACTCAACTTAAAGATTCTGGTTACCTGGCTCGGTTGGTACGTCCCAAAATTATTCCTAGCCAGCGCAGCTTTGGCGTTTTAGCAGGCGGGGAAGGGGGAAAGCGAAGCGCCAAAGCTACACTGGCTAGGTTTTCCAGGTAATCAGAACTATCCCTATATCAATTATTTCTTTGACAATATCTGTAAAATAGCATACATAAGGTAAAATTAAGCACCTGTTGTTGTTAAGAGCTATTCTTGGTTTTCATGTGACGTCACAGCCGCCATTTTGGTGGCCCTTTACATTGCAGTTGTAATAAGTTTCTTTTGTTAGGCACTCCAACATGGCCGTCATGTCCTTTGTCATTTGAATTCCCGGGGAGTAAGTGAAAACCAGCAATCGAAGCTGCAACGTAATAAAAACTATACTTATTTACCGAGAATGAGGTCTGTAGGGGAAAATATTTAACCGAATCCTTGCTTTATTGATTCAGCGAATGTGAACTCAATGCGCCAAGACCGAAGTTCGATATTTCTTATAAAGACCGAACTACGAGGTTAAGAAGTGTTCTGGTAAATGGCATTTTTCCTAAAAATGGCAAATAACACAGTGCAGGCGGAATTTATTTACTTCGCACATCTTATGCTCGCGCATTGGTCATAACAATAACCCGTAAAGGCCGTGTTACACGAGTCCACTTGCTTGCAACGACGATTTTCCGCGCAACAATGTTGCGTGTTGTGTTACAAGTTTTTGAAAGCAGTTCAAAAACTCGCAACATGTTGCCGGGCTCCGTGTTGCGCAGAAAATTGTCCCCAGTGACATATTACACGGGAACGATTTTCAACGCAACATTGTTACGCGGAAAATCGTCATTGCAGGTTGACTCGTGTAACACGGCCTTAATGCCCATGGGTAAAACCGCTCAAGAGCCAATCAGAACGCGCGAAGTAGCTTTGCCATCTAACAAGTGAAATTACTGTAGATGTATACAGATCTTGATTTTGTAAACTTTTGTTGAACAGTGTACTAATATTGCTTCTTCATTCGATGCAAGGTTTGGCCCCAACGGATAGCCTGCAATTAGCAAGGACGGAAATGATTATGGACAAACTGCTTGAGCTTGAAAATGCCAAGATTTGGTCAATAATCGAGTCAGATCCGGCTAGGAGGGTAATTAACAGTTATGGAATTAGGCCTGTAGGAGCAGTAATCATTCTATTTCAAGTTTAGCTTGGAAAAACACTTGCGCCCGCGCCCACGTCAGCGGTTTCATTAAATTAGCTGTTTTTGCCACGAGAGAGAGAGAAGCGAAGATTTTGTTTACGGCGTGCAGAGGTTTTCGTACTGTTTGAAAAAAATATTATCGGTTTGTAAGCCGAGTTTGTTAGAAACTGTTTACTGTATCTTTACTTTGGGTTTGATTTTTGAAGTTTTTGTTTCATTTGCTCCATGTTCATCATTTCGAAGTTTGTTTACGAGATTTTGTTTGAGTGTTCCTCCGCTATTGTCATTAATTCTGCCGTACTTTAATTGGTTTATTGATTGCCTAATTGTGATCTTATCCAATTAGATTTGTGTGTTCGTCTGATTGCACAAAATTACACATTTTTGCACTAGATAAACAAAATAGTTATCATTATCATTATTATTATCTTTATTATTATTGTTATTTTCATTATCATTATTATTATTATTATTATTATTATTAGTAGTAGTAGTAGTAGTAGTAGTAATAAAAATACCTTTTACAAATAGTTCTAGGCCAATGAGTGTTGTTTATTTCTCAGACCCAACTGACGAAAAAATTCCACGAAGAGATTTTAGTCCGAGGTCTGGACGAACTGGAGAAGTTGTCTGCTGCCAACAAACCCAGCGTTTGGTTTGTAGGAGATAAGGTAATGCATCGAGTTGTATTTAAGAAATGGCCCACGCTTTGCGTGCGTCTATCGAGTTATGGATGAA
>JAOBYE010659962.1:0-26593 GCA_025403585.1 Parazoanthus swiftii
TTAACCTCATGCTCACCGCATGTCAAGCTTTTAGCCAATTACAAAGCGCGTAAGAAACCAGTCCGACCAATCAGATATGAGTACACATATCCGGGCGAAAGCAAGAACAAGATACCGGTATCCGTTTCGCAGACTGTGTATACCGGAGGTTTACACTGGCTGCAACGCAGGCTACTTGCATGCCAATTGGCGAGGTTTTATCCGCAACCATTTAAAAAATCCTCGGGGGGAGAGTGATCAAATAACTTCCCCCTTAAACGTTGGTGTTTCTCCAAAAGGGTTATTTCATTAGCAGATTAGTGTAAACTTTCAAGTGCCTTGTTGACTGACATCGAGTGTAACTTTTCTATGAGTCAAGAATTCTATGAGTCATGAGTCATGCGTCAATGAGTTATGGGTCAAATGCTTGAAGTAAAAGATTTCCTATCCAGTGCTTATGAGCCCCGGTCTCATATAACTTCGCAAGGGGTATTAAAAGACTTTATACGGTTTGTCTTTGCAGGGTACAAATGCCTTGAATGAAATCAATGTACCTTAACGAGGCGCTATACAGCCAGTGTAGTGGAGACTCGTAGAGTATAATGTATTACAATAGCTTGGCAAAACCAAACATATTGGGATATTTATCATAACAACTTATTGTAATACTTGAAAACGACAAGAATCTTTCAGTTTCACCGTTGGCATTGGTATCGAGAAGGCAGAACCCTCCCGCGCAAACTAGCTTTTTTAAATTATCGTACTCTGGCGAGACGCGGACAGAACTTGAAAGCGTGATCGCGGAATGATATTTCGGATACCCTTCGTGGTGATAAGAGATATCGGAGAACTCTGACTCTGCTTGTGTAATGCCAAAAGAAAACAACATGGCCGGTTGATGTGGCCTAGTTTCTACGCGATGTACAAGTATTCATGTATGTCGACATGTACTGGACCTTTAATTGCCTGCCCGCTATCAGCCAAGATATATTAATTGTTATGTTTTAGTTATGATTTTCATCATTTTTTCGGGTTTCCACTCGTTTTTTATATCTGATATGCACGTATTTCCTTTTTCTTTTTGGACTCATGACTGACTCGATTGACTCGTAGAATAGACCACGTCGACTGACATCAATAGTAAGTTTCTGAAATTAGCGATAACAAAGATAATAAAAACAATGAAAATAATAACAATAATTGTTATTATAATGACTAATACAGACTGGGTTTTTAGTTTCTAAAGCTAAAGGTTTTGGGGTCTTGCATTCTTAAAGAGACTGTTTTGCAAAAATATATTTAATGTAAAAAATAGGGAAATTTATATTGACATGTTGAATTTCACAAGGAAATGCTTAAACCCTTCACTGGGTAAGGCTAACTTGTTTTTCTTACGTTTCCGGCAAACTTACAAAATGATAGTTGACTAAACTAACCCTAGTAGTACTCCCGTTGGGGCTTTGGGACACCTTCCTTTCCTTAGGGAGAAACAAGAGATTTTTCTTTCATTGCAGTCTACAATTTGTAGGCAACAAAGCTCCAAAGATAAGATGGGGTATTAAGATAAATTATCAGTTGAAATCTAACTATTTCTCATGTTTGTATTCTCCTTTGCAAATAAAGGAAATAATCCATGCCGATGGAAAAAAATTCCCCTGAAAAGCAACTGAAGTGCTAAGATCACAAGTTCGTGTGCCCTGGGGCGCAATCTATTTGCTCTGAATCTGATTACGCACTTAAATTGAAGGAAATTATGTAGCACACTAATCTGATTTATTTTAATTGTTGATCATATTTAAAACATGCCGTTTTAAGTTTCCCCCTGACGCACATACCTTTGCCAGTACACTCAAGAAAACCCATGCATACACTTCCGTAAGATATTAATTTCTAGTGGAAATACCAACAAAATTGTTACTTAGCAGAAACAAACTCGTAGAACAAAACACCAACAGAGCTCAATCCGTAGTTATCGCCTATCTGTGAATTCAAAATCTCGAATCCACTAATCTGCTAGCTCAAGCTTTTCACTACGTCCACAAACTTGACGGAAGAACATTTCCCTTGGCCTTAGCTTGCCTTCACATTCGGTCTCTTTGACTCTTATTTATCAATATCATTTCGTAAATTTGGCATATAAATTGGTCGTCCGCAAACTCGAGAACAAGAAAAACAATTTCCAGCCAATGTTTGAGTATTTCTCCCCACCTTTGTAAATAGCAATTGCATACTAGCAAGAAACATGCACAATGGTATAGTTACCTCAATGACTAGAAGGATTTACTACAAAAACATAGAGAAGCTAGCAGAATAAAAATATATATAGCAGTTGCATATACTAGCTAGAAATATGCACAATGATATAGTTATCTCAAAGACAAAAAAGATTTACTACAAAAGCATTAGAGAAGCTAGTATGCAGAATAAAAATATATAGCAGTTGCATACTAGCTAGAAATATGCAGAGTGGTAGAGTTCCCATAAACTGTTTACTGTCCTTGGTTTAAGCCAGTTCGAGTTTAGCCGAGGATATAAAACCTTATGAGGTTCCTCCGCACTTGGCTTAACACAACAATTATATTTAATGTCAAGGTTTAAAGGGGGAATAATCCTACGGAATTCTAAAACGGTCGCAAACAATTTAGCTCGCAACTTTCGGAAGTGTGCTCGCTTCCTCAAAATCGCAAGTTTCGTAATTAAACGCAGCGACAGTACGCTTCCTCTGCCAGGCGACGACCGCCATCTTTGTTTACCATGTAGCAGTCAGATCGTATTAACCAATCAGACGTCGGGACTCACGCAACTTGCAACACACTTTCTTGTTGCGAGACAGGTGAAAAACGCACAGCATCACAATTCAACTCGTTTGCAGCAATGTTGCGAGACGAGTTGTATGTTTTTGTTGTTCGTTTTACCGTAGCTTAAGTGGTAAAATGCTCGTGCTCACTAAATGCTGCACTGTGCTTGCATCATCGCAAATGTTCGCTGAGACTGGGTGAACTGTAATTAAGGCAGACAGCGTCTCAAAAAATACCTTGACCAGTATCTAACGTACCTTGCTGTTGCAAGAATCTATTTTGATCCAGATACTTGGTGTTCTTAACTTCTCGGTAAGCTATATAAGACTACAACTTTTCACTTGACTCTGAAGATGACTTCCACACAGGTTGTCGAAACGTCAGTCACCAACAACAGTTCTTCTCAGAACTACTCTCACCCGGACGATCACACCGTACGAACTACGGTAAGCTATAGTTCAGCATTTCTCATATTTTTGTAGATAAAAAGCTGTTCCAGTTGCAAAATTGGGTTTTTATGGGTCTGAACTTGAACCTTGGATCGTTCTTAACGCGTTCTAAATTCTGGGTAAATCTAAGCATTGGTTTTCTAATTCCTTAAAAAGTGTGTTCTTAGGAAAAACAGAATACACTTCGGATATGTATCCTGACTGTGTATGTGCTGTATTAAAATCCGAATACATAACTTAACAATCGCACTTTTTGAGGTACGAATTATGAAACAACTAATAATTAATTAAAAACAGACAGATAATGCCGCAAACTGTGCCTGAGGATTCATCAGCTATTTATGCTGGACAACAAAGACAAAGTCAAAAGGTTTATAAACCAAGCTCTATATCTAAAACGTTTTGTAAATGAAGGACCCAAGAAAAAAATGTCTAATCTTATAACTGCACGTTCATTGCAAAATATGTCTGATTGAAAACCCGAGATTAAAAACTGCAACTAGTGTGGTCCATCGATACACGATTCTTTGAAGGCTATTCCCATGTAGTTTCGTGACTGCTCAACTTTCCCACGGTTTTACACACTCGAGAGATTGATGACTAATAGTTTTAACAGTTCATGTTCTTGTTGATCGCTGTTTATTGATGATCGCGTTGACTAACTTGGCAGCGGGTTTCAATGACAGAGCTGTACGAATGTAATTAAGTCGCATGACACCATCTACCGTCGCTTTTTATTCCCATTTTCCACGACTGACAGCCTACACGTCAGGACACGTATATACACACATTTAAAATGAGACCTTGCTTTTAATTTCTTTATAATTAATATAAAACCATCTGTTTTCGTTATTTGAAAAATACTTGATCTGCCTACTGTCAAATTCAAATTGGTTGCAAGACATCCTAGATGCTTGCAGTATCGGCGTGGAACCATAGGCTTAGCATAAATCCCTGCACTTATCTTTTCAAGGACCTATTTTCTCGTAGTATGTTAAATGGGCTTTGTCGCCAGGAGAACACAGCAAACGGGTTAAGTTACTTGGGAACTATATAAGTAAAAAATGCAATAAGAACAGGAAAAATATTAATAAATAAAACTAAAAACAACAAACTTTGTTGGTCAAACGTTTAAAACTGATGAACACCAGCATTGCTTCAGCGAGATTTTTTGAGAAAAGGAAATTCTCAAAGTATGCACTTCAAATCTGTTTAACATTAAAAATAAAACGGTCAAAGGGCCTCATTAATACTAAGGTAAAAGGTGCCAGATGAATGATCTTGAAGTCATTTTATCCTACATGTAGTTCATTACAGTTGTATGACTTTTCACAGATACTGAAAGAAAAGAAAGAAGTTTAACTTAACTTTAAGTAATTGTTGTACTTTCCGATGATACTCTAGCCAGTCACTGTTTTTGGTTGGGATGTGCAGCGTGGTTCGTAAAACCCTTACTCGTTTTTCAGATCAATTGTAGGACTTTCCTTATCCTATTTCTGATGCTAAAATGTTTACCCAACCCTCTAACACTTAAAATGCTATGCGATATATCTCCATAGTTTCGTCCAATTCCGACCAAAACATCAAAACCTGTTTCCTTTTTCACACTGTCAAAATGTATACAAAACGTCAATTTAATCAATATCCAATTTTAGATCAAAATTCCTCGGAAACCATATCCTTAATAATAATAATAATAATAATAATAATAATAATAATAATAATAATAATAATAATAATAATAATAATAATCTTTGTAAAGCTCAACTTGCAGCATAAAAACCTGTATGACTTGAATTTTTACAAATTTCATTCAAAATAAAATATGCTAAAAGAACAATGTGAAAAGGCTCTATGATAGTTATTTAAAATATGTACGAAAGTTAAAATTTACGAATTGAGGCATTAAAAATGGAGTTTTTAAATCTGTTCGTTTTCCACGCGACACATACCTATATAGCTTATATGAGGGAGTACCACTCCACGGGACGAGGTCATTGCAAGACCGTTTGGCTAATGGTGATCGGAAGTTACTCTGCCAAAAACGCTGGCATATGAATGTCAAAATCCACTTAAACACACTAAGGGTCGCGTTACTGCTTAGTATGTGGAAACCCAGAACTATCGCTTTCTTTTTCTTTGTCCACACAAGATGTATGCTTCAGTTGAAACAACAGTTGTTTCAGCATTTGTTGGAGTGATTGCTGCCGGAAAATAACGGGCAAAATATTGGGAAAAGAGTCATAAATTCATCCGTTTCCTTTCTTAGATCAAGTGTTTCCTTTGCGGT
Source organism: Parazoanthus swiftii (assembly GCA_025403585.1). NCBI lineage: Eukaryota > Metazoa > Cnidaria > Anthozoa > Zoantharia > Parazoanthidae > Parazoanthus > Parazoanthus swiftii. The sequence continues at coordinate 5,517 of JAOBYE010659962.1, forward strand.
TGCTGGTTTCCCTGTGACTGACATTCGTTATATAGTTTATACGAGAATGTTCGGTGAGCATCTGTCTGGTAGAATTTCCTGTGGGAACTCCGTATGCTTAATAGTGATGACTCGAAACGTTTGTAGTTTGTGTCACATCGATGAAAGTGATACTTAGTATACTTCTTTTGTCATATCGAAGAAATAACTGACTGATGTAGTGTACTGTTTTACATCATAATGAGTCTATTACTTTTACAGCGAGGCATCTATCATCTGCTTGCAAAGAGTTTTGCGTATTGTAATTAATGAAATAGTGCATGGTACTTGAAGTTGAACAAGAGCACGATCATGCATGTGTACGTCATTTGTGCGATATCATAAAAAAAGTTTTAGACTTCTACCCCGTGAAGAACCAGGACTGGCAGTTTGTTCCAAAGACACATATTCCTTGATAATCGCATTTATTTTAACGCAGAACGGCTAGGACAGGATTGAACACTTCCCGAGAATTTTAAATGGTGATGGTCCAGTAATATGGACAACGTACTCGGCGGTTATCAACTAATCAAGCATGTCGTTATGTCTGCAGTCTAATGCCTTCGCGACCCTTTTTCAAAATACACATATTGTTCACACCAACTCAGCACTCCAGTCAGTTACATACCTTGCAGGGCCGGTACGAGGACCCCGAAGAGGAGCAACCTTTCCATAAAATCAGATGGCATTTCTTACTAAAAACTCCTACTCGTTATTGCGCCACGGATATTGTCGATCGATTGTTGTGGGCAGTCGATCAAATCAAAGCAAACGCAAATGATATGAACCCCACCGGAAACATGATACAGCCTTCACTCACTCGTGCACCAAGCCCAGAATAGCTCCTTCATACAACCACAACAAACAAACCCTCGCGATTCACAGACCACCGCAAGGAAATACACTTTGTTTGGACTTCTATTAGCTTTGGTAGGCCCAATTTTGTTGTCAGTTCCCCGAAAATACGATGTGACGGCACTATACTTGGTTTAAAGCAATTTACAGGATTACGGGCGGTCTCCTATAAAGCGCCACGTGGGGTAAATTGATGTAAAGTAATCCAGTTAAAGAGGCTTTGCATTGTTTTCTGCAAAGATTGGTTGCCATGCTTCAAAAAAATAATTAGCCTGCAATCGTGGACTGGGATGTCTGCAGATGGCTTTGAAAATCACTTGGGCTGAGAACAAGTCAAGTTCCCGGGAGAGAGGGGGGGGAGGGGGGGGGGGCATTCCGCAATTGAACAGCTTCAATTGCGCTTTTTCTTTGCGTATGCCCCTTTTCAGAGTTTTTTTAAAACTATGAAAAACGACTTCTATTTTCCTCACAAGGCACCCCTTCCAGTTCCACCACTCAAATCATTTTTCCAGAAGTTTGCCTCCTGTGGCTTAGCTTCATCATTTTAATTTTCTACTTTAACAAACGTTTTAAAAAAAATATGACTCTTAACACACCGCTGTAATCGGCATTACATACAGCCCGCTAATAAAATAATTTTTTAAATTGGATTAACACGAGAATAATACTTGTCCACATATTTTAGATCTTCTGTACACGCAGCCGGCACTTGAATGACCACACTCGACTTCTTTAACGAGCGCCGAACCCCCGCTCGCGCTAGTGAACAAAACTCATAAACAACTCTGATTAAATCACTGGTCTTAACTTCTTGAGATATAAAACATTTTATATGTCTAACTTTAACTTTAGCAGAGTTAATGGTAATTCTTGGATAAAAATAAGATTGTACGAGTGTGTGCATTTCAGTTACGAGTATACAAATGATTTATGCTTCTTATAAAGTATCGGAAAAATCGTTTCATCTCAGTGTTACTACCGGTTCTCGTGATGTATTTTAGTGTTCTTTATTTAAACCCCTTAAACCACGGCTTTGAACCCTTCAGCGGTTTACTGTCTTTGGTAAATACGACATATTGAAAAGTCCTGCTCTTGTTTTGACTTGCTGCCACATGTAGGATTGAACTGCTAAGAACTGTTGACAGTAGATACTAGGAACTTCTACAGTTTCATAGTAAGTGAACAAGGATATCATTAATCAAACTGACAATAGACCTTGTCACGGCCAGTTTCTAAATTTAGACACTCGAGTAGATTAGAAGGATTTCATCATTGTAGCAAAGAGCGCCTTTAAAATGTTAGTTTACTCTCTTGTTTTGAGGTAAAGGTACTGAAAGTATTGAGAATTTGAACTTTTCGCACAATATATTCATAAGATAACAATCCAAAAATTGGTACGTTTTCGACTAAAGATGCTCTATTCCAAGTTACGAAACGGGGGGGGGGGTACTTTGGTTTGTTTTTGCTGTGGCTGGGCCGCTGGCCTTTCAGAGCCCCTACGCCAACATAAGTCTATTCTGTCGCCAATTATAGACCCTATCTTAATCACTTTGGGGCAAATACAAATTTCGCGATCCTACCTTAGTCACTTTCTGGATGTATCTCCCTTGTAAAAACCTGTTAAGGCCGTGTAACACCAGTCAACTTGCAACGACGATTTCCCAAGCAACAATAATGCGTGTTGCGTTAAAAGTTTTTGAAACCAATCAGTTCAAAACCTGTTGCCGGGCTCCGTGTTGCGCAGAAAATCGTCCCCGGTGACATGTTACATAGTAATACGCCACTTTTCAGTACAAAAATCACAATAACTGCTGTTGGGGACAGATTCTCTTCTTATTTGTCACTTGAAAAAGTGACGAGAGATACTGCTTTGTGACCCTGCGACCCAGGACAGATGAAAAGGGTTCGTTTGACTGGTTCCAAGTTTTTCCACGTTATAATGGGATAGCTGACGATATATTATGTTGTTATTTGTGATGGGATTGTTGGGGACATTGTATGCCTCTAGTTGTGGCCTGTTCACGACAAACTCTGTGCTGAATTGTCACGAGCCTGTTCACAACGAACTCTGTGCTGAGTTGTCACGACAAACTCCGTATTGCATTGTCACGGACCTGTTGAGGACAGATTTCGTCCATATGGGTTTGTCACGCAACACGTTGTATACGGAATCTGTTCATGTTTGTCATTGGGCTGTTGACAAGAAACTCTGTCCTTAATTGTCACGGACCTGTTGAGAACAGATTCAGTCCATGTGAATTTGTCACGCAACAAGATGAGTACATATTACGTGCCTAGTTGAACTACGGTCCTGTTGTTTGTCACCGGACAGTTAAGAAAAAAAATCTGTCTCTATTGGTCACGAGCCTCTTGGGACACATTTTGTCACTATTTGTCATGGGGAAGCTGAGGAAAACGATATGTTTACATGTAATTTTATTTGGCTAATAAATAAGTTAACCGGCCGCGGACACCAAACCCAAAACCAATGCTATACCATAGAGAAGTTCTGTCCCTAGCTCTTATCACGGAACAGTTGGCGACACTTTCTATCTTTATCACACGACAGCAAGGAACAAATTATGTTCCTTGTTTCAAATATTCAACTGTATAATGGAAGCAGTCGTTGCTAAAAGCTAAGACCTAAAAACGCATGTTCCATTCTCGATTGACGATTGATGATCACTGGCTAAACGCCTCGCAGAGGTGATTAAATCGTGTTTTGTTGCTTTGTCTCAAAGGACAATAGAATCTGTCAGGCAGTCTCCGCTTATAGAAAATTGTTACGCTGATTCCTCTAGTCGCAGTTGCAATGGCGATGATGCATGTGAGATCAAGCGTTCAGCATCTTCGAAAACTTCTTATTAAGAACGTCTTTCACTCTTAACGGCCTTACCAAACAGGTTGTAGACAAGAGACGGATGTGCCTTGCGCTCTAGGCCTTTACTGTGCCACCTTAACCCTTTCAGCCCCAAACACGGCATATGGTGTGTTGCTGAATTCTTTTAAACTGTTTCCATACTTTCCTTTTGAACAGTTTTGGAGAATTTGGGTTTTCATATTCTTGTATGCAAACATTTAAGTTCTTATGAGTCACAAGAAGAAAAAATGAATTAGAAATACTTAGATGTGGACAAGCGAAATGTATATGGAAAAGAGGAAGTGCACATAAAGATTGTTGTTGTTGTTGTTGTTGTTGTTGTTGTGTATGGTCAGTTCCTTATTTTGTATTGGTGCTGTAAGGAGAAGATACGTGTTGATATTGGCTGGGGCTAAAAGGGTTAACTGAGAATTAAATAGTTGCCGACATTCAACTCAGTTTTGATTCCTGCTGATGTCTGCATTTATACTAGTCACTTAGGCCAGGTAAAAAAAAATGGTTAGCGTCCTTTTTTCAGAAATTTTATTGTCGTTTTGTTTTTGCCGGAATCGGAAGTTGTGATGTTAAAACATATCCCTATTCATTAAATATTGCATCAAAGTGTTTAGGCGTACCATATCATACATAAACATACTGGAGTGCAGATCTAAAACAAAAATACATTTGATTTCCAACCGGTCACTGTTATTGTTCGTCTGTGTTATTGGCATGGAGGAAAAAAGCGTAACGAATTTAATGGTGTTTACTATAGTTTGTTTGAAGACTACAAAATCAATTCTATCGGATTTGGTCATTTTTCGGACAACCGGTAATTCAGACTTAGTATTAAAACATTTTAAAGAAAAACTATGAAAATAGAAACAAAAAAAATTGAGTCGGGCGCTTTTTCAATGGTCGCGTGGAATCTCTAACTATAATCAGTATCTTTTTTTACTTGGCCTGAGAGTTGTTGGCGTATACGGATCAAACGGGATGGTTAAACAACGCAGTTTCTAGCAAAACTTGGCTCGGTTACACGCTTGTTCATTTGTTTTCCTATACAGCTACCCCTCTCAAGAGGAATATTAGCCGGAAAGCTTATGATAAGGTTTCGGTACAAGAGAAAACGCTTGGTCGCAACCTGCGTATTAGTTCTCGCTTTCAAAGACGACTTTGCACGCAAAAATGACGTACACCATTGGATAATAGACCAATTTCGATATATTAAAATTCAGCCTGAAACAAAAAACATCAACGCGAGGCTCAGGGGAATAAAATAAAGAGTTTGTATGGATTGTTCCTCAGATCTAGAGCCTCGTGTTGATGTCTTTTGTTTCAAGCTGAATTTTAATATATCGAAATTGATCTATTGTGTAAGCTTCCCAATGATATATAGGTGACGCAGTCTCTGGAAGTTAGTATCTAGTGAACTAAATTAAACAAAACTAAACAAAGGTTTAGCGAGTAACAAAGTTTATTTGGTATTACAACATCGAGTGAAACCATTCTAACAAAACATGTTGCAAAATACAAACTTGCATAAAGCAAGTATGTATACAAAAAAGGTAAGGGTTTTAACATGGCTAAGTTTGGTTATCTTGCTTTTCTTCGGCCTGTGTGAAAGGTCAATTAAAATTTTTTGGCCAAAAAAAAAAATTATGTAAAATTAAACTTCGAGACGTCATCTTGGAATTTCCTCTTGCTACCTCGCACGCATGCGCAGTTATAATTCTGATTTGCGTTCCAGCAAGGTCTTGTTCAGTAACCACTACAAGACAGATCTTCTATTTCTATTTCTAGGTTCAATTTTCCTAAACATTGAACAAATGAACAATCTTTAGGTCAGTTTTAGTCACGCGTACGAGTTCTTTTAAAGTTTTACCACAGAGTCTTTCTTATGTTACTATATAAATAAGAGCATTTGCAAATTCAACTTCGGCTGAATTTGCCTAAAATGCCGTATTTGGAACCGTATTTTTAGTTCTTATGAAAAATATGTGTTCGTATGCACCAGCAAAGTTAAGGACAGCTAAAGAAATTATCATCCCTCAACGACTATAAAAGTCACTGTCGCAACTCGTTTTTCGGTATGTTTTATTCAGCTCATTTCTAGCATTGCATGTGATTCATACTCTGTGTGAAAAAAACATCTTATGTTTGTATAGGCGGGGAGAAAATGGGCTTCACCTTTTTTGAACATTCGTGTTAAAGATGTCTAAGGTTCGTTAAGTTTGGTAGACAAGCTCCATTTTGGTTCAAGATAAACTGTGTGATGTATTCAACTGTTAGAACAATTTAAAGGTGGTTTTAAAAAATAGGGCCTTCGATTTGGGGAGACAAAATTTCTTGAACAACAGCAAAGGTATAGCACAGTTAATTACATCCAAAACTCCAATTCTTCTTTGTCAATACCCAAGTAGATCAGTCACAAAACAGCACGATCATATTTTCGTGCTTATTTCGCTTGTACTAGCTCTTGTATGTTTAATTGTGACTTGACCTCAATCAGTTAAGCTTCCGTTTGTAATTTTCAAGCGCATGCAGCCGTGGGAATTATACAAACTCTTTCAATAAAGGCTTTCAAAAGATTATTAAAAGGAAGTTAACTCCGCAAAGGGGGCGTCTTCATGCCGGCTTGTTTTATTATGAAACGGATACAGCGAGAAAAAATCCGGTGGTAGTTTAATTGCGATGTTAAGTTTTATCGTCCACAACGCTTCTTGATTAGTGTCAGTATTGCCTTCAACATTTTTTTGTATAATAGTTTCAGAAGAAACAAATTAAATTTATAAGTTGAGATAAGCTGCTGGAACTCGAACGACGCATTTTAAGCAATAATAAATACTCACCATTCAAGGCCCCTCAAGTTTGCCAAGCAAAAATACTTTAAAATATCACACATGTGTCATGGTAAAGACGTATTCTGATCTACCAACAACAAACGCTGTCATCGACAGCGTGTTTTGTGAATGAAGGCAAGACTTGCTATCTAAATTTATTTCTTTTTCCCCAGCTTTTGATGATCTTTCTGTTTCAGCCCTTGCTATGCAATATTTAGGAAACAGCTTGAGCGTTGGAGCTAGCCAAAATCACGACCGAGAGGGAGCTTTAACTTGTATGAAATTAACGTTTAGATCTTGCAAACTTTAAGTGTTTCAAATGTATATTCAGAATATCAAGAGGTATGTGAATTATAATGAACCCTCTGTCTCCAGCTTTTACAGTAGCTGTAAAAAGGGGAAAAACCAGAATTTGTTAATTGATGATGAACCAGGCCATCTTGTCAAAACAGGTGATCGGCAACTCGATCCGGTCAAAAGGCTTTGGCCAAAATCATCACGTCGATCATCTCGTCAGTGTTGTGTTTGGGTTGTAGAACTATATTTCTTACGTGATTTGAGTTATGTGGTTCACTTCTTTGTCTTCATATCAGTCTGGTTTTAAAAAGAAAACAGCTTGAAGACAAGTTTTAAAATTTCAGTCCATAACAATTCTCGTTCATTCCAGTCGTTATGTTTCAGACGCTTATTGCATCGTGAGGCGATCGTGAGCCAGATCGACTAGAAACAACTGCCAAAATAAAAGCAAAATCATCAGACTATTTTCCAACTAACACTGAGTTGATATTTCTAATCCTTAGCAAGAAACAATGAAGAAAGTCCGGTTTTTTTTAAAAAACATAGATATTCTATTTTACTTTTGCAAAAACTCGATTTCCCTAGGAAGGGACTAAGAAAAACAAACTTTGATATAAGCTAATCTATTATCGGTACATAAACAATATAAATAACGGTTTTGGCACGGGCTTTCTTGTGGTAGGGACACCAACTGTACTGTTTGTAGCCTTGAAGTATTTAGCTCGCCTGCCCTATTAACCACTTGGGAGAGGGGGGGGGGGGGGTGGGGGGTACTGGCTATCGTATGGTAATGTTTTCAATTAGTTACGACACAAATTGGTCTGCTACCACTCGGTCTGAGCGATGCACGATGGGAAACAAGCATACAGAATTTAATTCACAGTAGACTGACGAAGTTCTGTCCTGGTCTTTCGACAAACACATTTTGATTGCGAGAAAGCGTTCTTGTCAAAAGTGGGGCCCAACTCCGGCTTCCAACAACAAAAGGCCTCGAGCTACTTCAAAAACACTCCCTTACGGTTAACACTCAATTCGAGCCGCCATTTTGAATCCCTAAAACGACTCTGATTGGCCAATTCGTGTCTCGAACCCAGGCTCTCTGACTGTTTAGTTTAGTCACAACAGCGTCTGTTGTGTATTTTAAACGATTGCCAGCCGTTTCTGATTGCAAATAAGACCAATGAGCAACGCCTAATTGTATTGAAAAACAGAAGACTAGTTCTGAATGACAGAGTGCCGTTCTCTTTCAGTGTCCTTAAAGTTGCTTTTGGTAACTTGGTTCAACTAATGTTGACAAAGTACATGTATCAAGCCAGCGCACTATTTGGCACTACTTTATAAATATTTTTGAAGTAACAATTATAAGTAAAAACTGATGATGAAAGCCTAAGTTTCTGTGCATTTTACGAGTTATTATACTAATGTTACAAGTTGTTGAGCAAGAATGTGTACTTGGCTTCTCTTTTCTGGACAAAAATGTCTTAATATTTCTTTATAGAGAAGGCGTTTTATTGATCGTCTGGAATCTAGTTCCATAAAAAATGGAGATAGCTGAGATGTTTAAGATCGCTGACCGTTTTGTAGCTGTGCAGACTTTAGACCTGTGTAATCAATGGCGACCTATCCACCCTATCTGCCGCCATAAGGACGAGTAAAATACTCTGTATTTTAATTGTACCGGTATATGATTTTCCTATCGGTTTTTTTAAACTAATGGGCTGTTTATCAATTTAAACGCTTATTGTTCTGTTATCAAACCCGTTCAAACGGGTCCCGCTCCTCCTCTCTCTGTCTGTTGCCTGTCTGTCTGTCTGCCTCTGACTCTGTCTTTTTCTCTCTTTTGTGTAGATACAAACGTGCCTTTTATGGTGTCAAAATAAGTAGACATAACTATTCATCTTGGAGGACGAAAACGTTTTGAGAGTTTTTTTTGCAACGGCTAAACAAATTAAATAATGTAATTTTGCGACTGCAGGCCAATTTACTTAATATATTTATACAATGCTTCCGTAAATTCGTAATTTAGAAGATTATAAATATTTCGAACTCGGCAATTGTCAGTTTTCGATTAAGAAAGATTAAAAGCGTTTCAAAGCCACCGCAGCAGCCTCCTAAACTGATATCTGTCCGATTTTCAACTATGAATTTCCGTTTAAACAAAACTGTAATTTCCATGTTTTTGAAAACACGGCTAATTTAAAATACGGCTTCAAGGTTTGCAACAAATAGCTCAGTTTTCATATTAAAGTTGAACCAGTTTATCTATGCAGCACCTGACACAAGGTTTTTTCACGAAAGCCCAAAGTCGTATGCAGGAAATATATCATTATCTTTTCCAAACAAAAATGTTGTTTACCGAACAAATTTCCCTCTTTTGCTTTGTTCCATTGTGTCGGTTCTTTTTCGACGCCGAACCAAATGATTTTTTTTTCGTGGAAGAAACTAGACATTTGATCTTTGTGGTTTTATTCCGCCAAACGTGCAAGTGGGAGGAATGCACGGTAAACGGCAGAAAGTAAAACAAAGCAGCAAAAATAGAACAGCGAGGCCTTTTAAATACTTCCTGAACTTTAGAAAGTTCACACCAGCTGAAGGCGAGCAGTTCCCTTAGAAATTTTCCACCGTAAAGGCGTACACTGCAAAAAGACACTTTTGAGTTTTAACAACATGATCAAAACCAGTTTGGTTGCTGCATTGGTCTTCCAGTTTATTCTTATTGGGCTTCTTGCTAGCAATAGTCAAGCCTATTTTTTTTCTCTCCAGTCATCCTACAAAAAGCTTATGGCAACTTCAAAACCACCAACATATTCCGAAAATGGAAATGAAGAAGCCTTGGGAAAAGGCGGCAGGTTCCTACCAAAATCTAAGAGAAGGCGACAAAGATACCGCGGTCAGAAGGTGTATGGCGATCGTTTCAACCTGCCATATTAGAAAGGTACATATTTATTTTAGGTGTCCAGTTGCTTTTCCTTTTTAAAAAGAAAAGTATAGATGGATTCGCCACTTTTAAACGGTAAGTGTAGGAAAACAAAAAATTTTACCGGAAGGCGCAAGGTTTAGCGAGTAATAAAAGTGTTGAACAGAGCAACACGTAATTAAAGAGAAAGAAAAATTGAAGCTGTTCTTGAAGTTCAAATAGTGTGTGTTTTGTTGTATCAAGCTCAGCCTATCCCCTAAATTTGTCTACCTTAAATATAAAGACTCTAGTGGAAACATTTGTCAGAAAGTGAATCAAAGACTGACTTGAGGCATATTCCACCTTTTTCTATATTTGCTATATAAAGTCACTACATTTGTCATTGGACCATTAAATCTCGTTTACACTAAATATAATAAATATAACCTGCAATACAAGTTTTAAATAACCATGTTTAGAGTTTGATGAGACTAGCGCATAGCTAGCCATAGTAAATTGACTCTAACTAGCTAAAAGTGTTTTCACATTCTCCAGGAAAAGTGAGGAAAATTGATGGATATCGATATTGCGCAAAACAAATTTAAAATAATCAAGTTAATATTTTACTAAGAAATTGGCATAAGCTAGCTTTAGTTAGTTTGAATCTTATTACCCAAAAATGTTGTCGTTTTCTAGGAAAAGTGGAAGAAAATTGAGAGTTGGATACATCAGAACGCGACGCAACACTCAAGTAGCAAGCAATGTGAAGCTAACTGAAAGGGATTTAAAACTGCAATGTGACAAAGCTTGCATTAAAGTACAAAAAAACGAGAAATAAAGTGTCAAATAGAATATTTTTGTTATGGAATATTTGTACGTTTGTGATAATTAAATCGCAATGTACTATTATCATCCTCTGAAACCCAGGGCGTCTAGGAGAGCAAAATCGAGGACACGGGGGAGGTGAAAATGGCGTGAAAATCTTCTCCCCCTTTCCTCTCCCTTTTCTCTTTACAGTCCCCACTCTTCGCCCATCCCTTCCTCTGTTCTTCTTTGTTCGTCTTCCCTTTTCGACGCCCTGGGTTTCCGAGGATGTACTATTATTAAATGTTAAATGATTTCAGTCTCATTAATGCTGGTTGCAAGATAAACTAGAGAGCACTGCTAAAGATTACCAAATCCTTTCGTTCTTCAAGAAAACCCTTGAGCCGTCTTTAATTCCATATGACCACCAAGGTTGAAAAAAGTGCATCGAATTATAATCTTTTTCACTGTTCTTCGAAGACCAGGGCCGATTCATTCGAAAAACGATTATTGCTATCCCAGGGTTAAAGATTGAACTGCTTTTGTGTTTACTACCTAAGTTTATAGTCTCATTTGAGCTGCCATTTTAGATTTAGTAGTTGGGTTTCCAAGAAAGGTCTGAACAGTATTTTGTAAGAATTGGAAACATATTCTTTGTGAAGAAACCGCTTTTTAAAACTTGACCTCACCACCAACAACCGAGCCCCGTTTTGTTTTGGTCTCACAACAATTTTGGACCAATGTAACTATACACGAATGCAAATCGACCGACACGTTTACTTCTGTGGTTTGAAAAGCGCCATATGCACTGACGCCAATTCGACATTAAATAAGAAAATTAGCACCACGTATACCTGAAACGACCAACGCCAGGAACTGTCTTGTGACTAGTAAGTTTTCTGTTCGTCTAAACCTGCACAGCAGTCTACTTTTTCTCTGAAAATTTTATTATTAGTCCTTAAGTGAAGGTATGGAATGTTATCCGGACTTAGCAAGTGTTACTGCTTACAATAATTTCTCATTTCCATTCCCGCCGTTTGCCATGTCACGTATACCAGGCTCATAGTCAGGAATTTTGTTGCGGGGGTGCAAACCAAGGACGGCTAGGTACTAACAATTTCCATGTTCCATGTAGGTCTTCAAAAACCCATTAACAAAGCCAATACGTTTAATAATTTCCATAAATCTGGACTCTTAAAAGCCAATCTTATGGGACAAACGCTTTTGTTCTTTTTAGTCATTCCGCCTATTGTTTCTAAACCCATTCGGGCTTCTTTGTCGTTTTATTACACCTTCAAATGCGGACCTTTTTGGGTCCGTGTGTGTAGCCTTACATGTTTGTAAAAGTGGTCTTAACAATTTCGTGTCTGTATACATTCGAAGACTGTTTCTTGGTCACTCAGAATGGAAGGTGGATGTGGGGGGGTGGGGAAGGAAAAGTATGGTGACAAAAAAACCCGAAAAAATCCGAGAGTACACAATCAGATAGTAGACTGGAGAAGTTCTATTAAAATATCAATTCCATGACTCTTTTCACGACTTTCTATGACCCAAATTTAGAAAATCCATGATCTAAAAATCAGAAAATGTTCCGATAATTGGTGGATCACGAGGCTAATTGCTATGAATTAATTGAAAATTTCTTCGTTCGCACGCAGTTCATTCTCAGTTGCGTTTTCAATCTTTATTTTCCAGGTTGTCGTGGCCTGGATTTTCAAACTTGAAACTCGAAGAATTTTTCGAGTTTCTACGATAGAAAAAACCCTGAAGGGGGGTGTTTTACCTAAACGTGATAAAATTGTACGTTTTTAGTGAAAACTACAAAACAACAGGTTGAGGCGGGCAAGAAGTAGTTGAATCTGTCCCCCTCTAATCTTTCAATTATGACCACAGGATGAAAAGGGGGTTGTGGCCGCGGACAGGAAGATTTGAGGCCCCCCGTCATCTTTCAATAACCAACTACAAAATAGCAAATGGTTTGAGGCAGTAAACGGGTGACTTGAACCGCTTTTCCTCACCTTTCATGATAACCGTAAAATGGCAAAAGGGTTGAGGTGGCCAGGGAGGTTGGAGCCTCCTGTTTTTCTTTCACTGATATCCACAGAATGGCAAGACGGTCAAGGGGCCTGGCAATGGGAGACTTGAAACCCTCTCCTCTTCTACGTCGTTGATATCCGCAGAATGGCATAAAGGTTTAGCGGCCAGGCAAGGAGAGATTGGAACCCCTCTTCCCTCGTCTTTCAAAGAAACCTGCAGAATGGCAAGAGGGTTGTGGCGGGCAGGGATTTTTTGGCGCTTCCCCTATCGAAAGACAGGGAGATTTGAACCCCCCCCCCCCATAATATCAGCAAGATATTAAGTGGTTTGCCACAGGAAAATAGGTAACATTGTCATTATACATAATGATGCTGAAAAAGGTACACAGAACACGAGTAAACTTACTCTTATACATTCGTTAATACGTCACCCGCATTTTGTCTAGACTCTCCGAAAAATGTCAAATAGCCCAGCCGCTGAAAGAATGAGGAAACACTCTATGGGCACACTGTCAAGCTCTCGCAGAAATTCTCCCGCCTCCCTTTATTTGTCCCTTTCAAAACTCTGCTTCAGGGCCATACCTCAAAATCTTTTGTTTCAAAACTTGGCCTTTATTGCTCTCTGGCTATGGAAATGACACTTCTTGTTCTAACGAGAAACCTTTTAACGTCGAGATTGATGCAATTTAAAAACAATTCATTTGCTGAACGAAAAGTCAACTTTAGTTCATATAAGGATATAATACCACAATCCATTACGAAAAGGTAATCAGATTCTAAATAAATGCAACATTTTTAGCGCTTGCATCAATAAAATATTTACAGTAATGAATACATTGTTCACATGCCCTCACATACAATAACAAACGACTAATTAATACTTTAAAAATCCATTTTCACGAATCGTCTTAGAAGTTTCCTGCTTCACTTTGTAGGTTGCTTGCTACATCAGCAGTTCCCAGCGTAACCCGTGTAACTATTGTACTACCTTTCAATATTATTTCAGAAGTCTGAACCAAACATTAACGGTTTCAAAATATATTTTCTTAAAAACCAAACACTGGATATTGAATTCTGGTAATCTGATTGGCTCTCTAATCAAGGTCTAAATCCTATATCCTGTACTTTGTCCAAATATGAAAACTGACAATTTCAAAACGGAAAACTTACCCTCAAAAATGGCCAAAAACTAGAGTCGGTAGCATATAAAGTTCGAGATATTTTTTATCCAGTGTTTGGTGTTTAATAAAACAATTATTCCATTCACGCTTATTGGATATGAGCTCCGCAGCTCGTCCGCTATCTAAAAGCTCATATCCAACGCGCGTCTGTGGAATAACTGTTAAATTATACTTTTATATAACCTAAATTCTAAACGATTACGGCCAGTTAAGGTGACTGAACACAGTTATGACCTATTTGACTACTCGTACTACAATATGACATCACGTCTCACTGTTTATATTTGGTATGCCCAAATTTGGAACACAATACTAGGAGAGTCTACAGATATTTACGTATGTGTGATTCTATCTTTTTCCATGGCAACGCAACAGTTAAACGTAATGGTTTCTGTTTTGCGAAAAAACTACTCTTTAGATTTTTAATCTATTTTAATTTGCACACATGTCAATGATATTGTGATGTTACAATAACATCAATTTCATATGATTGTGACAGACTTCTGACAGAATTCTGAGTTACATTGACGACCTCTTCTGTCAGATGTTAATTTTTACTTTTAATGACTGAGCCGTCATCTCCTCTAAAATTATGCAAAACATCCATTTTTTTGGACAGATTTTAAGCAAACTTGGAAAGAGTTAGAACTTTGTGTTGTTTTGAAACTTCTGCATTGCCAAAATAAAAAAACAGTGAAAATCTTCACGAAAGCCCAAAAAATCTGAACTTCTATAACTGAATTTTTCTGTTCCTTTGCTGTTACCTTTCCTACATATTGTCTGTCAATGAATGCTACAAAGAAACTGTCAAAAGCGTCTTCAGCCACCTTAAACACATCCAACACCACTCAACATGTTGCCATGAACATAAAAACGTTTTTAGGAAAAGGTAGGATGATGTCTATTGGATCATGTTTGTTGCAACCATCTCATCCAACATCGCTGATCCAACAGAACTACATCCAAATTGTTGTATGCAATCATATCTATTTGATTCGTTTGAACACATGGTGCTCACTGCTATGCTCACTGACAGATGATAACAAAATTCCAGGAGTTCTCCAGGGTAGAAAACTTATTTTTCCAAGACCCAACCCCAATTTCTCTCTCGCTAAAAACAAAACAATATTAAATAATTTCTTCAGCTTTCCGATGGAAGTGAAACGGGACAAAAAATGACCAAAACCCCAGAAAAAACCTTCCTGAAATTGAGTCTTAATAAAATACAAAGAGTACAATCGTGAGTCAGATTCTTCTGCAGGTTTTGGTTTGTTTATAAAACTGTTGAAAATTCTATACAAATTTCTAGGAATACAGAAAAATTATCTGTTTTTCAAGGAGTTGTCCAGGGCCCTGGAAGAAAATTTCAAAATTCCAGGATTTTTTCGTGCATTCCAGGAGAAGTGAGCACCATGTGAACGATCGTTTTGGATTAAGTTGGATGATACAGAACGCCGCTCAATGAAGTTTGATTGGCTCAGACTCCTTGGTTAACATTATTGGACAAATATTTGTTTGGCGATGTTCAGTTTGTTTGTACGGGCCGTTAAACCATTGTTATAGTAAAGCTAACTGGATGTGAAGGTAGCGCAACAGACTTCAAGCGGAGTGCACAAAGCTGCTTTGTTGTATGTAGAACTAACCGTGACCGTACACATTGTTTGAATTTACATGTGAGCCCAAATGTTCCTACTGGTTAGTTGTTCATTTGCACTTAAATTGTGCACGGTCAAGGACAACGAAAAATGGTTAGAGAACAAAAACATACAACAAAGAGACTTGCCGCGGAGTTTCATAACCAGCTCGCTCTAGTAACTAAGGTTAAACTAAACTGTAGTACTGATGCAAAAATATGACTACAGTGACAGTTTGACTCGAGGAATTGACGTGTTTCTAAGCAAACCAAGAATTGTACTCCAACACAAACTACGCCATTGGGAGTGCTTGCATAAGTGCGGGGCTTTATCCTTAATTTGTCTGCTGCTGCTAAAGAAGCAGTGACGTAGCCAGCCTTCGAACATTAGAAATCAGCGCCAAAGGCGGCTTTTGTCTGAAACCAGGTTTCGTGCAGTCTCTGGGTAAATTTTTGGAAGTCTTGAAAACTGGTATGAGCCCTATGAGCACTAACGTAATTTTGAATTATCGACGAATTGCGAAAAGCCACTTGGCGCAACTACGGTTTATTACTAACAAGAACCAACAGATAAAACCGAGGAGTCTTAGTCTCGCTCAACGATCTCATATCTCTGGTTGTGTTCTTCGCAGAGCCATAGCCAGTCGTTGTACTTGTCAACATAGGTGCACACCAGCGGTCCAAAGTCGCGATCCTCGGCAGCCACCTCCAAGAACCGAGCCAGCTCGCTCCGCTGAAGGCCTCTTGATGATTTAAGGTCCTTCATATCATCCTTAGATGAAGCACAGGAGGCCCTAAGGCGAGGGTACTTATCCAGGTAGTTCTCCAACAGTGACTGCAGATCGCTAGCTATAGCACCAGTCACGTTGGCTGCTGCTGCTCCTATTTTGCAATGTGGATCCACGGCGGAGGCAGCTTGTAGAGGACCGTGTAATGCCGCTATCACCCGCAGCAGTTTGCAGACACGATTGCCGTACTTTTCAAAGAACTCCTTGGGTTTACCAATGCGGAACCCGGGAGAATCAATAAAATGCCACTGACCTGGGCTTTCGCACAACAGGTGAACGGCATAACCATCTCTCAGGAGTGAATACACAAAACGGTCTTTGATTGAGAGGCCTTCTAGGTTGATCGGGAGAACCACAAACAGTTTGGGACAGTATTTGTCGTCAAGAGTTGCACCAACAGTTCTTCCAATTGTAGCAACTGCATTGGGAATAACAGCTGCAGAGTTTAGATTGCCAGCCAGAAGATCTTGGAAGGTTCCCACTTTATGACCTTTGGCGCAAACCCCGTCATGTGGACTGACACAATCAAAGCTTCTGGGATTACGGGACTTCTGCATTTCACATTCAGGACACAAGATACTATCCTTGATCTTGATACCAGGAAAGCGTGAACTTCTCACAGAATCTACCGTGATTCTGATGTCAGATAACATGCAGCAGGGGAATGGCCCACGAACAGCAACTTTGAGAGAGTTGCTATGAGGAACCAGTTCATAATGAACTGTGTGCAGCACACTTCTTATCTGTGAACCTTTACTTTCACTGGTTTCACCACATGCACCAATCGAACCTCGCTCCATCTGGTGATAAGAGCAAAAGTCGTGCTCTTTTGTGATGTACACAATGTTAAAACGATAGTACAATGGCTCTACATTCAAAGCAAATGATTCACACTTCTTGTTCACGGCCACTATTAAGTCAGCAAAAAACGACGGTGGCACGAAACTGAAGTTGAACAAGAGGCTGGTTTGTTTTTCAGAAGGCCGTGGCAATGGCGGCCAGATATCGCGATCTGGCCAGCCCACTGGCAGATTACATGGAAACATCTCTTTCGCATCAGATATTCCAAAACACAAACCTACCCTTCTGAAAAGTGAGAGAAGCCTAGTGCGGCAATCCGGAGACAGATGAGACCACACTGAGTCGAGTTCCTGGGTATGGAGAATACCATCAGCAATGGCATCGGTTGAACGGTAACTGATGAGAGTGCGCAGTTGGTTGGAAAGCCACTGGGGGTTCATGATAACAAACCCTCTCATTTCTGGAATATCTTCATACCAGAGATACTCCCCCTGGGAATGAAAGAACCTTAGCATCGAGGTAATATCATGTTCAGAATACAATGCACACTTCACACCTACGCTCTTCAATGTGTCTATGGTCAATACTGGTTGTTCAAGTTTGTGATGCATCTGCCTGAATTTCATCCATCTCTTTGGAATTAACTCAAGCCCCGCTTGAGTAGAGAGATATGTAACAGCAACAGCAACAGCTTCTTTCAGCCGCTCCAAGTTTTGGTTGGTCATGCTCAAAGGAGCACTTGGATACTTTTGAATGCTGCTCACTTCAAAGTATCCATGAATGTGAGGAATGGAGCGACCGACTCCATTTCCATTGCCTAAATCCGACTCTTGTGTGCCCGTTTGTTTGGTTGGAATGTCAACACTGGCTAAATCAGGGGGCATTATGCTGGGATTACAAACCAAACACTTAAGACAGAGCTTGGATTTGAATTCAGTCACGTGTGCCACATGGTATTTTCTCAGAAGCTTCAGCACATTCTCACGGATTTTCCTTAGAATACTTGTACTGAGAAGCTGATGGTCAGCATGAGTTGCAACAATAATCACCGCTGACTTTGGTACTTGTGAAGCAATTGCTTGAAGCCAAAGCTCAAGTCTACAAAGCTGGTCAGCAGAGCGAGATTCTTTGCCGACCAGAAATTGGCTTAGGTCAAAAACTACCAAATGGAGACAGTTTGGTGACAAAAATAGAGAATGCGTTTTGAGATACTCCACATCTCCAGCGAGATCATAAACTTTGCATCTTGTTCCTTTCAAGGGAAGCACTGCGATGTTAACTCCATCAGTTTTATCTGCCGGTTCTATGCCTTCAAGAAACCAGTAATCGCGCCGCATGGCTTTTGCAAGAGTACTCTTACCCACCCCTTCCTGTCCCACTAAGATTATCTTTGACTGCCGGTTAGGAACAGTGTCTTTCTGAAATGCACTCATAAAATGGGCAATGTCTTGTACTGTCAGTTTTAGAATTGGAGTTGGTGGAAACATTAGTGGATTTCCTCGGACCTGAAGTGTTCTAAGTCTATTTAGGCTTCCAACTTCAAGTGGGAGATACTCTATGTTGTTTTGTGAAATGTTAAGAACTTCCAGGTTGAAAAGTTCACTCAAATTGAATGGAATCTTTTTAAGACCTGCAGCTACCAAAACTAAATGCTTCATGTCGGCAGGAGAGGCGAAATGAATATCTTCAATGGTCACATCGAGAGTTGTGTTGATCACCATCAGGTTTTCGATGCTCTTCAGCACAGAAATGAAATCGAGGGCCAGCGACCCCGAGCAGCTTATAATGGCTATTGTCTCAAATGACAAAGGAGGCAGCCTACTGAAGAGAACAGCAATTTCTTCACATTTGAACCCAATTAACCGAAGAGAAATACGAACCCCAGGATTTGTTTTTCTTATTTCTCTAATTTCCATTTCGCCCAGGTGTAAGAAAAGGCCTTCTTTGGAGTAAGGTAGTGACGATGACCCATTGTACCAAAGTATAAAGGCACTTGTCATCCTTGAAGTTGTATACGGACAACTTACTGAAGCATGCGCCAAAATCAAATGTTCTAATGCTAAATCTATGTGTCGGTCATTTATCCAATGTTGCTTGCGCAGGAGTTCCACTTCTTCCGCCAAAGGAGAGTTGTTTTCTGCAAATAATGTTTCATCAAATTCAACACCAAAATTCATGGTATTAGCAAAACTGCGCAAGAATCCCAGACGACGGGCCTTGTGATCAAGAAAGGTTGAAACGACATCTGTCAGCAAGATAGTCTCAAAAAGAGAAAGAACACCGGCATTATTGGCAGTAACATTGTATTCAACGTAAACTAAACCACAACTTTGTGCTCTTTTCTTTGCACGTGCTTGACGAATTTCGCCAGAACGATGTGAGATACCAACAAGTATGGAAAGAATGTCTCGCCTTGAATATCTCCACTTATATCTAGGCAGTACTTCTTCTTCCAATCTTCTGGATAAAAACTCTTCTTTAGCCATTAGAATTACTAAGATGTCGCATGATTCTTCAACACCAGAAACTTCATCAAGCCCTGAGTCTCTTGTCTCCTCGTATGCTACAACATACTTTCTACCAAGACGTAACGACTGTGTTCCAACATGCCAAACTGTTTCGTTGTTTGCTTCCAACAACATGTGAGGAAACAGAGTATAAACTATGGATTCACAGTTTTTCGTACAGAGGCAAGTATCAAAACTTACCCGGACTTTAGATTTGAACCCTCTGTCATTCATAGTCAGAGCCACGTCGACCTATGTACATGGATAAAGCCAGGTAAACTATTAGAAACAGCTTCGACTGGCAAGTTAAAATTGTTAGAACAAGCGTGCATTGTTTTAATTGGGAAGAATTGTTACTGCTACATTGCAAGCACATTCGGTATGAATACTGACACTTTTTTTCTTGTTTTCTTTGAATATGACCATGTACTTTAGACCGTCTATTTCTGAATTTAAAAGCATGGGGAAAAAATATCTCCGCCAATATTGGTATTATCAAAAGGATAATGCTGAGGTTAAACAAGAGTGCAGTACAAGGGTATCTTTTGAAAAAACGTTTCAAAATTGTCTGGAGAAGTATACCCCTGACCTCCTACGTATTTCCAACTTTTGCCCTAGCTTTACTAAAGTCTGTAAGTAAGTAAGTAAGTAAGTAAGTAAGTAAGTAAGTAAGTAAGTAAGTACTTTATTAAGTTGAAAACATAGCAGCTTCTATAGCTGAATTGTGTTAAAACTTTACAATATTAAAAACCTGCTCAAAATATTAAATGCAATACTACTAATAATAAAATTTAAAAGGTTTTAAAGTTTAAAATTCATTGCAATACCAATAAAAATAAATATTTAAAAATTTAAAAATTAAAAGTTCATTTATATTGCAGTGCACTGCTGTTGATAAAAGCGCTCCTAAATCTAAACGTACTAAAATTTACGTTTTACCCATAAAAAATACCAGGTTTTCTCAAAACCAGAAAAACCCCTAAAAATACTGGATCGCCAGTTTCAACCCCAAAAAGTTCGATGAGCTCCCCTTACATACAACTATAGGCAGTACCCCCCCTGGAGTTTGTCTACCATGAGTAATCAACTCCCCTGTGGTGAAAGGGTTAAGAAACATGAAACAGAATCTGTTTATGTGTATCCAATTAGCTCTTCTGGCCTTCTCTTTTCCAAATGTCTCATTTTGCCCCCCTCCCCTTCCTTCCTTGCTCGTTGGAAAGCCTAAATAAATAACCTAAAAAATACCTAGGCCTCAGATTTCGCTACCCAAAAACCTACCTCTCTGACTTATATACTGCATCTAAAATGCAATGTTTCAGTAATATAAAAGTCAAATGCCAATTCTTGTTAGCCGTATACATCAAATACACTGTTCCCATGAGATTTTGCGAGTGTATCGTCATTATTGTAACCAGAATTACCCATAAAAAAATACCAGGTATTCTCAAGAAGCCGGTTTTGTTTGAGAAAACCCCTAAAAATACTAGATTGCCAATTTCAACCCCTAAAAAATATGACGAGCTTCCCCTGCATTCAACTATAGGGAGTAACCCGCCCACCC
>JAOBYE010659963.1:0-11811 GCA_025403585.1 Parazoanthus swiftii
CCAACCTTGTTACTGAGTTGATTTTCGTTAAGGAATATACGGTCAAGTGCACTAGTTTTGCTAAAATATCTTGTTTGCTGCGTGGCTGCGAGTGAAGGCTACCCGTAACCTCTAGTTCATATTTGAATCAGTTTAAATGTTTGATAGCCTCGCAAACCAAATAACAGACAGCTATATGACTGAAACACCATAATTCTGACTACTATCTTGCCTGGGCTCTTTTTAAGTTTCTCAGTTTGCAGGAAGTGCAGGGATTCCAGCATAATTTTCCACAATAATATTTAAATATTCATCGTACATGCAGATATGAAAACCTTCTATGATTACTAATAATAAAAGTCATGGAATTTCAGCTTCAGTTAGAGCAGGCCGCTTCAAACACATGCGATGGAAACCGCTTGGGCTTCTTGAGTTGGCACATTAGCAAAAAAAGGCAACCAGTTCAGTGGACATTACCGAAATGAATGACCTGTTGGAGTAAAAAGCCCTAGGGGCGGACCATTAAATATTTGAGGGGGGAGGGGGGGGGGGCAAATTCTAAAAAAAAATCGAGCACAGATTCCGCAAGCAAAAATAATCCTGCGGATGCTTTTATTTGCAAAAAACAAATCCGGCAAAACTTTTGGCTCGAAAAAAATTCATGCAGAAAAAAACTGACCAGACCGCCCCCACCCCACCGCCGCCTCCCTCCTTCAAATATATAATGGTCCACCCCTTATTTTTCACAATGCCTGAAACTTTGCCGGATTCTTTGGTACCTTAGGCTTTGCTAGCTTAAAGTCTTAGGAACTGAATTGAATTGAGTAACAGGCTTTTATGCTAAATTTGCGATTTCGAGGTACAGCCCACATATACAGAATGATACAAAACTTACCTGATACATAACAGTCTGACCCTACTTTTGGACCCATATTTGGTGGTGGAAGTTCTATGGTCTGAACATGTGGGGTGTCCTCCGGGACTGGCCTGGCCAACTTCAATAGTGCTATGTCGTTAATCATCGAGTCATCGTCGTATTGTTTGTGATAAATTATTTTGTCGACTTTGAACCGTTGTTCTGCTTTTATGTCCTCCAAGTCGTGAACACCTCAAACATAATTCGTTAAAAAATAACAACTAGCTACTGTAAAATATTAATAGTAATTCAACTGTGACAGAGAGTTTTCTAAACGGATTTAGTTAAAGGTTAAAATGTTCTTATAGCCAAAGGAACTGTAAGTAAGCCAGGTCTGAAGTGAGTTAAATTAAAGTCATTCGTTTGATCTTGCCTAATTACTTTGGTGACCTTGTTATAAAAAGCCTAAATAAGAAGGCGTAAGCGAGAACTGTAAAACGAACCTATATCTTGCGCACGCGGTGCCTAAGTTTTTGTTTCAATTTCGAAACTTAGAAGCGCACTCTAGTTTAATATCACATGCAGGGGGAGAGTTGTGGGAGAAGTGGAAGAACTTGAAAAAAATATGTTGCTTAACATTTAGATCTAGACTGTATTTATTCAACTGACAACTCACAAAGATGACAAAAAATATAAATCATCCCGTTAGATACTGGCAACACGCAAACACAATAATCGCTTCTCTAAATCAAACTGTCAAACGTTATCCAAAAACCGTCCATAAATAGTTTCTGTACGTACTGTAATTCAAATATGCAAGATCATTTTGATTTTTGTTTCAGTTGTTGTTTCCTAGTGCATAGAGCTAAGCTTGGCCTCTCAAGTGTGGAGCTAAACTTTTAAGTTTAAAAGCCGTTTAACGTCAGCAATGCTTCTGAAAGGTTTTCTTTGCATTTGAATCTTATAAGATTTATATGATTTACAACTAACACATGCAAGCTATAGTAGTAACATGGCTTTTGTTACAGAGTCAATAAAATTCAAGTAACAAAGTTACTTACCCAAAAACAAAATGTGACTCCAATCAAAAAGGAGCTTGTGGCCTTTAAGGTAGTGTAACAAGGATTCATTTACCGTTTTTAAGTCCGTGAAGAAAGGAATAAAGAGCTTGTTGCCTTATTATTGTGTCAAAATATACTTAGTAAGCAATTTGCTGAAATATAATTAGCAAGCAATTTGCTGAGTTGTACATTGGTTGTCTAAAACGTTTAAAAGGCTACTGTTGTTCAAATGTTTGAAATTTAGATTTTTTTTGCATATATATTGATTCACTTCAAAAAAACAATCACAATATGTATATGAACGCGTAAAAAAAACTCCGGAAAAAGTTCGTTGTTTTAAAAGTTATTTGCCCCCGCTGAAGGACAAAAGAAAGTTTTTTTCTGTTGTTAATCACTCTGCGCATGTCATAATGTTAAACTATTGTGTCATTTTAGTTTCCTTTCTAGTTTCTGCTGTAAATGTCTGTTTACCAGCCGCTCTTCTAATTCGCATTGTTGGTAAATAAATTATTTTTGTATAGGATAAAACTTTCTCTAATTAAGAAAAAAACAAAACAAAATAATATCTTTGTCTTCTAGTCGACCCATCCTGACATTAAACGTAGAAATAGCAGTCACTGCGTTTCGTACCTACAGCGACGCTATACCTCGAGGGGTTGGGTACCGCCTGGAGGAGAGCGCAATGAGCTGCTGTGAGGACCCAGGAGGGATATATAAGGGTTCCTCCACATCCTTGTATTCCATCCCGTTCAACTGCCACCTGCCACGGCCAGAAGTGGGGGGTGGCTTCTTCACCGTTTATGACACGCCCTTGACCTCCCCTTTTAAGCTGAACACGTGATGCTGAATGGGTGAAAGTTAAGTATGCATTAGTTTGTGCCGAAAATACTCTTAAAACTTATGAAATTATTGTCATTTAAGACGTGCATCCGACCAGGTTAACTTATACAGGAGTTGTGTATCAGCACGTGTCAACCTCAAACCCGAGTCAAACACATGAGTGGGGGTTAATCGACAAATGTAATCTGTAAATGACTTGAAAAAAATCTCTTTTGCTTGATGTTCAATTTTGTTCTTTTGTGCTGGATAAATAAAGGAAGATACTTATTTGTCTAAAAAAACACTTGCAGCCAAAAGGCCGAATCACGGCAGACTTACAACACATAAATAAATTAAAACTAAGGGAATATACAAAATGAGTGTAAATATATAACGTTAAAATAGCGTTTAAAAATTAAGATAGTTAATTCTATAGAAAAGTTCTACATGCTGTAAATCTAGCTTAAGATGAAGCTGTTTTTGCATCGGTCAGTTTAACATAGAGGGAGAACAAAATCTCGTTTGTGCCTGAGAGAGTACTAGTTGGTTCTTCCCAGGCAGGACGAAGTTTATTCAAACTGTGTTGTTGGTTGACAATGATGTCATTGAAGAAAATGCTGTTATTGACTCCCTTCTTTCGAAGAGCGTTCGAAGACCTGACTCTCTCAGTGCTCTGCTGGATAACATGTCTGTAATCGCATAGTGACGAACATGCAGAGAAATAACGGTAGTTCAACTATATAATTATGTTGCAAAACAAAAGCATCATTTGAAAGTGAGTCACCTAAAATTCGTTAAGAGTCCCCGCGTATAAACAATCCAAAGGCTTTTTGAGTACAATTCCATTACTACTACAAAACCTATGTAGGGATACCGGTCGATATTCTCTTTGACACATTAAATCGCTGTGTTGACAGCGTAGTGATTCCTTGTGGTGTAGTGGATAGCATGCCTGACTAAAAACAAGTGCATAAAACCAGAGCATGAAACCATATTTTTTTTATTATTCTTGGTTTTCATAAGACGTCAGAGCCGCCATGTTGGTGCCCTTCTACAATGTTTCTTTTGTAAGGGACACCAACAAGGCCGCCATGCCCTTTGTCAATTGATTCCCTGGGGATTGATTTTCTCCCTGGGGATCGATTCGTGTTTCCTTCTGAAACTTGAAGATGTGTTTGATATTATTAGGTTCCGTAACCTAAAGCATATCTAAATTACAAAGCAAAGTACCCTAACATTTTCTTAGTTGATTCTAGTTTCAATTGCTGTTTACCCACCTTCCAAGAGAAGCAGATTTGACAGGGAAATCAGCAAAAACGCCGAGCCAAACATAGTTATTTAGCAAAACAGTGTTCGTTGTATTTATCTGTCCCAAATGGATATCTCCTAAAACTGTGCACTTGAAAAATAAAGTAAGCAACAGCGTCATTAAACATGTTCTTTAAATTGAACAGGGCATGCAAGCTGAAAGAGCAGCTGCTGCAAAGTGTGTACAAACAGATAGCATGCTTAACAAACATTTGTGAGAAAAAGCCTCTTCCACAAACAAATTGTAAAATTTATTAAACGCTTTTGAAGCTCTATATAAGTGTAACTTTTTTGTGTTACCAAGAAAGCCGAAATACGTGTTCGTTTTACAGTCATCGTGTTCAAGAGCTAAGTAAGAAGGTAGAAGTTAAAGGTGACTATAGTAAAATAAGGCGTATTGAACAACTTTGCAAATGCTACTTTGTATTGTGTTCGTTTCATAGCATATTGATACTAACGATGTACCATTTAACAACCAGATCGTATTTCACGTTTTTTTGTTTTGAACAAAAAGCAACCTTTTCTTGAGTTAGATGTATTCATCAGGTAGTGTAAACGAAAATAGTATATAAACGGTGCACAAATATAAATATACCTAATGGAATTTCAGCCGAATCAAATATATATCTGATAAAATGTAAACGAAGGGCATTTATTTCGCCTATATAGCTAAGGTGGAGCTTAATGACTTTTCTTAAAGTTTAACTAGGACACTTTAAGCCTATCAAGTCCAAGGGGAGTGGAATCCGCCCCAAAAGGTCTTTTTCGTTATATATTTAGAACAGTTTAGACTCAAAGCTCAAATTACACGTCTTTCCATTTATTTAGAACTTTGAGAGTAGGCAATTATTACTTTTTTCCCAAACTCTGCATAACATCGCCGATAAAATTGCTTTTCTTTGTCGCAACGTACACCATAACTAAAATTAATTTAAATTTGGAATATACATATTTTGTCATTTTCTCTCCAGATCCGACAGTGTAAACAAAATTTGAAACTGAACTTTTGCTCATTCGAAAAATTGTTTTGCTTTTTTTACATCTCTTTACATGCTGTTGCCGTAGTAGCCAATTAACCACTTACCATTAATATAAATATTTGCCTGAAACTGGTATGTCTTTTGTGATTTCACTGTTTTATGTGTTTTTCTTCTTTCTTCTTTTTTTTTGCAATGCATTTGGGAACTCCGAGATGGCGGGGCCCACATAACAGTTATGTGAAGTCTTCGTTAGGTCATGTAACAAATTTATCTAAGTATGAATTGCCACGACGAACTATCACACCTTTACAGGTCAATAAGTCATTGGGTTTCATCTTCACTTGAGTCGGAATAGTAAGTCTGACTGTGTTGTTCAACTTTTAGTCAACAATAACTGGCCGAGGGGCTGTGTTTTCTTTTTCTTCTTCATCATCCTCTTCGTCGCCCTCTTCTTCGAAATCAGAGTCAAACTCATTTTTCAGATTGTACGTGTTCCACAACATTCGCAAGAGGCAAGTCGTCTTCATCGATAAACTCGATTTAGAAGCGCTGTTCGCCCGTTTGTAGCATTAGATCGACCAGAAGCAGCCGTCATATTTAAATATCAACATATAAAAACACAACTCAAGAAAAAAACTGCAAAATTTACTTCAAATCATTCGAGAAACGAGCGATTTTTTTTGTTGTAGCTTTAGATTTCCATTCCTTCCGCCATTTTGCACTGCACAGTATATGGACCCAGTCTCACTCGGTTCGTAAATTACAAACAAAAACAGGGAGCTGGTAGTTTTCCACGCATATAAGCGTGGCTGGTATCTTAAGGGCTTAGTCTTTGAGCTGTGTATCCATTGTGAATATCTTTTTACGGAAAAAAAAACAAAACAAAAAAAATTCAAAAGTACCATTTGATGATGCCACTATGAGGTCATTACACTTAAGTGAAACACACTACCACCAAAAGGTAGAACTTGCCGCAAGTACAGTGATCATTGCAAAAAATTTTTAAGTAAGGATTAAAACTAAGAAAGTTATGGAGAGAGGGTGGAATCCACCCCACCCCCGCCCCAATATGGACTGAGAGACCCGAAAAAAAAAGGTTGGACTAGATAGGGTTAAGCTAAGTATGTTTCTATTTCTATTCGCTTCCACGGTAATCACATTTCGAGATATATCAGATAAGTACAGCGTTTGTTTAAAGTACCATACGGGATCTGCTGCTGCTTTTTAAGAAGTCCATCATTATCGTCGCAGTCCACTTCTAAAAAATATTGGGGTTCAGCATATTTCTTCGATATTCCAGGAAGCCAATACTTCAGTCGACTGGTAACTCATTTTTTAATATAACAAGTTTTAATACGTAACACAGTTTTACGCAACGAGAATAGTTTGCTCAGATAACGCAAGAGAAATTGGGGTCGAGGCTTAACCCTATCTGGCCCGGAGGAGGGTGCAAAGTGCTTCCCCCCCCCCCCCCAAGCTGTTTTTCTTTTTAATTTTCTCTGCAGTGGAGAAAACAAGAAAGACAGAGTTTGGTAAACTTTTTTTTCCTGAAATTTTGTAAGGAACATTTTGATATGTATTGCGATGTGTCAGCTGGCGGGCTGTTGCTATGGTAACAAGGTTTTCAAACACTGAAGAAATGCAGTGGCCTTTTATTGACCTACAAAATGCCAATTAAGTATTATGATTTTTATGAACTATGTGTCCAGTGCTGCCAGATTCTGTCAATTTAACGTTTTTATTTTAGAATGTTTAACATTTAATGCGAAAAACATTTTAACAAGCTTTTTTTAGCTATTTTTATAGCTGGTTTGTACTGCAACAAACACTTAAAATTTGTTTCAGAAACAACAAGATTTATGTCAAACTTTGTTACAAGAATTGAATTTGTCTCAAACTCTATTTGATTCAATATTGGGTTATTACACAGACAAAATGATAATATTGGACTCATTAAATGTTTTAAACTTTAATTTCTTCGACAAACAAGTTAAATACGAGAAAACGACGAATTTTATGACGGATGGCGTCATCTTTACAACAGCACTCCCAAACACCTTAAAATGTACATCTCCGCCCAAACATATTTTTCTGCGTAGAATCATTTCATTTGACCCAATATAACAAATTTTACAGAGGCAATTTAAAGGCCTGAAAAACTCAGCCCGGACCGGGGTAAGTATACTTTATCCAGTCTTATTTCTTCTTGATTTGGGTTTATGGATAATTATTAATTTAGCCTTGTGCACAGGGAAGAAGTTGTTCCTGCAAAAAAAGGTATATTCAAATATAAAAAGGGGTGCTTACTGAGATATTAATGTGTTATTTCGGTCTCAATGCCTTTGGAACATTGTATACTTATTTAGGAAAGAGGATAAAACCTTTGCATTGCTTTCCGAATTTTTCTCAGGTGGGTTTGTTTGGTGTACGTATACGCATGTAACCCATCATCAGGAAGGTGGATTGACCGACTAAAACTTCGTAGGGTCAATTGATAAGTAGGTTTCGCCCAAATTGTATACCAAGTGGGGCTGAAACTAGTGTAGTGGTTGTTCAACAAACCTCCTGCTTATACATCCCCCTCCCCACCCACCACGGCCACCACCACCACCACCCTCCCTTGCCGTTTTTGTTTGTCAATTTAACTTACGCATTTAAGGCTTAAGAATATGTCCATTGGTGCGTTGGGATGAGAAGGGGAGACGTGGGAGGGACAACTGGTACCCTGGCACCATGTTATTACTGATACATTACAACAACGGCTAAAGCTACGAATCTACCCTTTAATCGCATTAATCAATGTCAAAATTATGTGCCAGTCAAACTTGCACTAAAACTGCATTACATCATCTTTCACTCTAACTGATCGGTTTCTGTTCACGTTGGTATCGACGCACTAAGACCTTGTTCAACCTGCAATAAATAAAATATATAAAAACTTGAAATTACTGTCGAGAAGTTATAACTTTTTGAAAATTAATATAAAGAAGCAAGAAAGGGAGAATGCTTGTTGTTAAAAGGATCGGAGAGCTTAGTCAAAACCATATATATATATATATATATATATATATATATCTGGCTGGATTTACTGCATTCCCACGCTAAGCGATGCGATTACAGGGATCACTGCCCGCCCTTCCCTACTAACCTCGTTTAAACTCTTATATATCAAACTCATAACTCTTTAATTTGCTCAATTATGCTGGAACTTTTCAAGCAAAGTGATCAAAGCGAAGCGATCAAAATCTATGCAGTCAATGTTCATCTCATCGTCTCGTCCTGTCGTCGTGTCAGTTTAATGCAGAGGAGTATGAAGGTAGATCGTGGACAAAATTCGTCACTCGGTCGCGATCGGCTTCCGGAGTTCGTCTCGTCGCGTTCGAATTTGTCTCATCGACAGTTCGTTTCGCTCGACGGGTTCCGAGTTCGTCTCGTCGTTTTCTGATTTCGTCTCTTCGTTTGACTGGTCTCTTCGACTTGTCGCTTTTTGAGTTTGTCTCCTCGCGTTAAGAGATCGACTGGCTGTTCTGTTCGACTGATCGACTTGTCGTTTTGGCTGCTCTCTTCGAGTTGTCGCCGCGAACGTCTCGATCCACTGTTCCCTTCCGAGTCGAGTCGTTGGTTTGGTCCCAGTTCGTCTCGTCGCTTTCCGTGATCAGCGATCGATTCGACTCGTAGTTTGGCTCGCTCGTCGATCGTCGTCATCTCGTGTACTGCGAAAGCCCGAGGCATAAAAACAAAATGCCTAGAGGGGGATAGAATTTCACGAGTGCTATATAACAGGCAACCCAAAAGAACAGGAGGCCCAATCTGATTTTAAACATTTTGATAACTTTGCTTTGATCACTTTGCTTTGATCACTTTGCTTTGATCACTTTGCTTTGATCACTTTGCTTTGATCACTTCGCTTTGATCACTTTGCCTTGATCACTTCGCTTTGATCACTTTGCTTTGATCACTTCGCTTTGATAACTTTGCTTTGATCACTTTGCTTTGGTCAATTTGATTTGATCAGTTCGCTTTGTCTTTGATCACTCTGCTTTTATCACTTCGCTTTGAGTTTGATTACTTTGATTTGATTAATTTGATCACTTCAGTATACTTATTTAATATGTTCGATTGAAACAAACTCTAGTTTTGATTACTTGAGCTTCAAATTTGAGATTATACTTGATGGATTTTAGGTTTGTATTGACTATTTCGGCGTATTGATTTTTGTCACTGATATGACTCCATAGAAAGGTGAGGCAAGGCAATTCTCCAGTTCATACAATCTCTCCTTTTATCTGGAACAGGTTCGGTTGAGATGTGTGTTACCCTACCGAAACAGTTTACACGCTCAGCTGGGACGGATAATCCACTGAGGAGGGGCATGGGATGAGGTTTGTGAGTATTATCTTATGTAAACGATCGTGAAAGGGTAACCCTTCTAGCTGGCTCATATTACAGTAACAAACGCTGTACAATTCCAAGCAAAATGTCTTTTCAACATAACGAGTAGTTTTTGAAAGCCTTATGTAGCAAGTATCAGGATAATACAAATGAAACTTAAATAGGAATATCAAGACCCGTATGTGCCATCAGGAGGAGAGACAAACCGCTAATGATGGTTAAATTGCACAGAACATGTTCGTTCGTTTACATAAAAAAGCATAGCCAATGTGAGTTATGGTTATGTTTTACCTTATTTTTTACTTCAATACCGGAGGAGGTTGAGCTGTTCCTGAAAAAAACAAAAAAACAAAATTTACATGTATTTGGATTGGAACCTCATTGGATTTTAATTTCTGCACCTCGGTTGAATCAGAAACATTCAATATTTGAGAGATACATTACCGAGAGTCATGCAACACTTAGGGATATTTTAACTTTTTGGAGTATTGAATCCAATGACCCCATTCATATATGAGTGCGAACAAAATTTTACCAAGAAAAAAAATAGAGTTAAAGTGCTCTACGCGATGATCTTTTTAACTCTTAAACGGTCATGAAGGTTCGGCAAACCACCACCCCCTCCCACCTCTCTATTTCTTTGGAATGTTTTAAAAGGTTTTTAAGATTTTCCAAATTCCTTTTAGTAACTGTTACTTATTAGTTAAGGCGCTTTTTTTAAAAAGTGATTTCTGGCATGCCCACTGTAGACTTTACCGCTGCCCCATCAGAGGCTCAGTCAAACCGCTGATTAGCGAGTCTAGAGCGGCCATGTTGAATATTTTCGTGAGTCTCATCGAACTCTGACTTTGTTGCTGTTTTACATGTAAGGGCTCGTTAACTTTATTGATTTCATATGAGGACTTGTTAGCTTTATTGACTTTATTCGATTTATAATCATGTAATTGTTTATTTTAGGTCTCCTTTATCGTTCTGATTAAACTATTTAATTCAAACGAGGAGACTTTCTTCACCCACCCGTTTTAATGTTTCGCAAAAAAATTGAAACACATAAAAGCTCACACATGGATACAAAGTGCGACGATGTTATAATTACTAAAAAGTGCAACAGTGTTCTTGTTATGAAGTACGACAACTCGTTTATTACAAAATGCGACAATACATCGAGAGAAATAATACGTATGAGCAAATCGTAAGTTACGGGCAAGTATTTACAAATCACTCAACAGTCAAAAGGAGGAGGGTTTCGAATTGACCAATAATGACAGTTTTTAACTTACCAAATGCGTTTTTGATAATCCAATTCCTATAGGTGCTAACACGAGTGAACACTGTGAAGCGGTCAGGTCTGCATTGTGGATCACCCCAGCTGACAACCCCTCTGAGAACCCATCTGTTGTTCTCCCTGCAGACAAACGGACCTCCACTGTCGCCTTGACAACCAATCTGTATAACGGATTTTGAAAGCATTGGCAATACATATTTTTTTTGTTGTTAGCGCAATTCCTTTATAACATGACTAAGTGTTGAGTTAATGACCCAATTTTGACCGGATAATGATTTTTTAGAGCCCCCACAATTGAAATGAATCCAAGTTATGACAAAAAGACAAGTTTGCGATTTGAGTGTTAAAAGTCACAAAGAATTGTGGCATAGCCGAATAGACCAGTTTCGAGATGTTAAAAGTCAGCTTGAAACAAAAGACATCAAAACGAGGCTCTGGGGATTAAAATATAGAGTTTGTATGGAATATTCTGTTGATGTCTTTTGTTTCAGACTGAACTTTAAAAAATCGAAATTGGTCTATTCAGCTATGTCACAATTCTTAATGACTTTTAACACTCCATTCAGGATTATATAATTTTCATCTCTGGAGCTTGGATAAAGTTATACCAAAAAAGGTTAACTTTAAATTTCGATGATTTTGTGAAAACATAGTAACAAAAGCCAACAATGAGCATACTTGTTTTGAAATACTTGATAGCTTTTGGCCATTAATTCTTGAAGGCAAACAATAAATGTTACAGTTCAGGTCTTTGGCCTTTGTTGCTAAAAAAAGAAATATTGGCCTGTTTCCTACCGAACCACAAAAATCGCTTCAGCAACATTGTTAACGTTTCTCTTTAAAAATACACGCATTTTTTTTATAAGAACCACTGAATTTTTCCGAGCCTCATTGTTCTTAGTTTTTTTGCGATTTTAAGCCTCAAATTGTTCTTAATTTGTTCTTAAGTTGTTCTTAATTTTTGGCCAATCTGAGCCTCGTTGGTCTTATAAAATTGTTTTTATATAAAAAAAGCGTATAAACCGAGTCGCATACGTGTGCTATCTTTAAGGTCATTCCCCTCTTTTGCAATGCGCACTTCTACTGCGCATCGCGTGAGCAGTGTTTGCGTGTGTGGTGTAAGCGCGCGCG
>JAOBYE010660074.1:0-11810 GCA_025403585.1 Parazoanthus swiftii
TGTCAAACCAGTTAACAATTATTTGGCAAACCAGTCAATACTACTTGTCAAGCCCATTAACACTACTCGTCAAACCATTATATTATATTATAATTGTTATATTATATTATATTATATTATAAAATGTGTTATATTATTACAGACTGTCAGCTGATTAGTGCAAATGCATGATCTCAATCACAAGATGAGAACTAGTACAGTGTACAGAGCAAGTTTAAGTCAGCAAGGCATTGGATCAAGATCTTAAGCCCAAGGAAACTAGCTATAAATTGTGAATCTGAACAATCCATTGTTTACCTATTGGTGTTCTCATTTAAATAGTGTGGATGCAAATTTTGTGCTCAGGGCTCTGCAGCCTAGCTGGCAGCAGCTTAATTGTGTAAAGTTTTATACAGTTTGTTTTTTAAATAATTATATAACCTACATAAGTCATCAATTTTTAACAAGTGAGAGTATACTAACCTTAAACATATTTATATACATTGTGTATGTATGTATTGCAAACATGAGACAATTAACCTGGTTTTAGGCTTGAGCTGTTTGTTACAACAAGGTTAATTGTTACATGTTCATAATAATTATTGTTGTTGGCGTCTCATTGACAGGCCTGCTGTTAGTGGAAAAAAGCCAAAATTTGGCAAACTCTGTTTAGAACAAAATTGGGAGGGGGTGAATTTTCATGTGTTTAAATTTTGATTTTTAAATACAAAAGAATATATGCAGTTTACAGAAATATGTGTATGTATATTACATCAATCTGTATGTTATATGAGATGTAAATTCACTGGCATTCTAAATGTATAGCAAAAATCTCTGAATATACTCATTATACTCTACTATTAAATACATTTTAGACATACATGTACCCTGCTTATGTATGTGTCTCATTTCATTTACATGTAGGCGCACTGTACTCAATAAACAGCGGAGTAGACACTTAATACTGACTACACACTTAATACTCAGTATACAGTTGAAACAATTGTGTGTGTTCTGTATTTTGAGAAATTTTAAGTTGTTGTACATTGTACACCAGTGTATTTTAAGAGATGTCTATAAAGTTGGAGGATGAAAGTGGGTATTGGGTATGTCATCAGGTTTATCCTGCTTAAGCTAGGTTGTTATTTCTTTCCTGGTTTCTTTTACATTCATTTCTTGTTGCCTCTAACATGTCAGAGTCAACCTCTTGTGATGATCACATTGATGAAAACATGCTTATATCTACTGGACTTATAATAGGGTGGTATATATCTAATGTCTCTGTTAGTGCTATGACACCAAAAAGGCAGTTCTTATCTCTTAGAGAATTGTGTCATGTTCCCTGCAGTTCCTTGCAACACACATCAAGTGTCTGAGAGCCAAGATATTCCTGAGCCACCCTCCCCAAGCACCATTCCCTGCCGCCAAGGTTTCGACACAATAGCGACATCTGCTACTGTACTTTGTTCATCACCTCCCATCTCCCCAGTGAGTACAGCTCTTACCAACACCACTCCAGCCCAGGCCATGGAAGGAACAGAGAATCAACAGTCTGCTGTAAGTGAGGGTAGAAAAACACCAGATGGATTGGGCAATAGACCAAAGAGAATGGCTCCTCCACCACCTGTTGGTAAGAAAAGTCACTGAGAGCATACATAATTATATGAAGTCCTGGGTGGAGTAAAGAGTGGTATGTTACCTTCAACCATATTTGATCAAACTATGAAAGAATAGGGCCACTGTAATGCTTCATCCATTAACAGTTTAAGCATTGTGTTTAGCTAACTGTCGAATAATAAGTACAATTTAAACTGCACATAAAAAAGATATTACAATCTTGCTACAGACTCTTGTTTTACATTAATCTTGAGTTTAGAAAACTATTCATTTGATAACCTACATGTACACTGTCATAGCGAAGAAAACTATGTGTTAATCTGTGGGGGTTTCTTCCTCTTTTTTGTTGAAAACACAAAAAAATGCTTTTAAATTTTCTCAAAAATTTGCTCTGAATGCAAGAAGAATGTATAAGTTCAGTTATTTGCTAAATGTTGTGTTTCTTTATGACTTGCAGTATGGCACATGTATTTGTCCCTATTTCAACCCTTTAATATACATGTATACTGAATATAACATGATAGGTAGGAGTAAATTGTGCCAGGGGCTACATGTACCACCCATAGTAAATCTGATTGCAGTAATGACTACAGGCTGTACATGATACGTGTTGACTGACCTTTAAATAAGGGGTTTGGGCAGATTTGGCCTGGAATAGAGTACTGTAGGTTTAAGTTTTGCCTGATTAGTGTTGAAACAGCAAAGGTTTTCTGGAGGAATTTGTGTTCCAAAGAGTTTACTTTATTTGTTTCAAGATTTGATCAGAAATAGGTTGGTGGTTCAAAACAAAGTTTAGAAAGTGCCTTTTAGGTCTGATTTGAAGGTTTAGGGCAGCCAGCCCCACCCAAAATACCTCCTCCCCTCTCTGGGGTAAAAAGGTTGAAGTTGCTACAGTGAAGCAATTGATTTTTTTTCATAGGTGGAAGTCAAAGACCAAAATCTCCAGAAGTGAATAAAACAACTTCACCTCCGCCACTCATTACCAGCAACAACAGTTCTCCCTCAAAGTCACCAAGACAAAAGGAAACGTTTACTTTTCAGAATTCCCCTTCCCAGACATCGGAGAAAAGACCTGCCCCTCAACCCCCTGGGGATCGCTCATCACCTGCTCCTTCACCATCTACTGAAAGAAAATACTCTAAAACAAACAGTCTTAAGAAGGCATGGCTAAAGTTTTCAAAAAAACGAAACTCGAAAAGTTACCGAAGCATGGAAATAAGTGGCCCCATACTGGTTAATGAGGAGGTGCCTGGATATCTGGAGCAACAAATGGAGGTTAAGAGGAGGGCTATGTCTGAAGGGGGTGTGTCCACCAGAAGTTCAGTTTCTTCCGAAATAGTCGATGTTGGTTGTGTTTCTGAGGCATCAAAGCTTTCACAGGTTTCTTCAAGTCCACCTGCTCAAGACAAACCTGATCAGAACACAGAATCAGCAGCTTCGCCATCTGTGCCATTTCGCAAGAATCCACATGGGTACCAAAACTTTCCACTTTCAAAAGCTACTGGTATACTGGAGAAACCAAAGAAACCAGTGCGAGCTACAAAGGCGGTGAGGCCCCTTGGACTGGAAGTGGACACGCCTTCAAACTCGCTGGGAACTGAGGATGGGATGGGGGGCACCGGAAGCCAAGCAGAGGAACCAGCATACCTTCAGCCCTGTAAAACGGAAATGACTAGGAAGGTTGAAGCTGCTCTTTCTAAGCTGAATGATGCGACTCTTCTTGCAGAGGCTCTTTCTAGGGTGGAACAGGAAAAACTTGGGCCTCTGCCAAATGTCCCACAGTCCCGGCATGTTCACTTCCAGTATGAAGCCAAAGTGACTGCTGAAGACCAGTCTTCAACAACTGACAAAAAGCCTTCTTTGCCACCCAAACGACCAGTAAGTTTATACGTGAACGTACATGATTTGATATCTTTTGATGAGTCCTTGGCTTTTTGACTGACTCTTGAGGAGCTCCTGTGGTCGCGAGAATTTTTATATAATCAGTTTTCCTCTTCTTGTTTTGAAGATTTGCTAGAATCAGTAAAGCCGTTATGTTATATTTCATGTTTTCCTGGAATAATCCTAAGTGTACTCGGAAGTCCTGAAGTTTCAAATTTTGAAGATATACAAACTCTGATCAATCCATACATACTTTCTTCTTGTTCCACCACCTCTTTCACCACCACCTTGATCGGATGGCTGTAGAAGATGGGTAGCCATTTTCAGTAACACTGGTTTCCCTTTTCTTGTTCTGTCTTGTCAGTCTGAGATTAAAATAACTGTACTCTTCCACTCTTCATGCAAGACAAATGATATGAATGATTGTCTCATGCTGTTTTATCAACTTGTTATAATAAGGCTTTTTATTATTGTATGTCTTCTTCATACTTAACTGTAAAACCATTTTTGGCAGCTGATAATTAAGATAGATATTAAACTGGACAATTGTTTCATCTCTATTGAAACATTTAGGTTTTTGCGTCACTATTGAATTTTCATTGGGCTGCTACAATCTTACATGTATTTCAAGCAGAGCAATGGTCACACGCATTCAACCAATTTAGCTGGCAGTATGTCAACCACAAACATTAACGTACATGTCCGTTTATATGTTTCAAATGTGATCATGACTGGTTGCTCTTATCTCCAGACGGACAGTTACTATTGTGTGGTGTTTAATTGATGGTGGCCAAAAACAAACTTCAGAGAATGAGAAAGTGTCATGGGTCACCTAAGCAATAAAACCAGCGGTGAAGTAAATGTTAACTAAGAGGAACCTGTAGGTAAACTTGACCTCTGACGATCTCGATGGCGGCTAGTCAAGCTTACCACTAACAACTTGTGTTTTAGGTACGGATTGTGAACCCAACGCTTGTAAATGGAATAGCTGGGTCACCTGACACTATTCAAGATGATTACAAGGCGGAAAAACCCAAGCTTCCCTCAAGACCACCGAATACAAAACTTAACAAAAAGGTTCGTAGAGAAAGGTCTCTCAGTGCAGGCGACAAGTGTTTCAGTCAGATGGGTTCAGGATTTACGAGAAGTAAGAGCTTATCTTCACAGTCTCGCGTACTTGCCAAGAGATACAACAAGATCATGGAGCTTCACTTGCAGACATTACAGGTAAGAAGTTTCCTGTAAAGGATTCAAGGCAGAGATAACTGGACCGTCTATTTGGCATCTTTTGAAACGTTATACAGATCTTTGGTGTTAAGAAGACAGAACTTCTAGCTTCCATTTTGTGAAGAGTAAAATCAAGCACATGGTGTTCTCTGCACCGGTTTTTTTTAACATAACAGTTACAATTTGCGAGAACGATTTTCAAATTCTATATGTATACTGAAGATATTGAAAACTGCGGTTGATTTCGGTTTCTCCTGTGCTCCAGAGAACTGTTATCTGTACTCCTTGTGTCGGATGTGACTTATGTGTAGTTAATGTTTTGCTCTGTAATAGGAAGTCATCAATTCCAGCAAAAAGGCCCTTTTGCCACCTAAGAATCTTGATGTGTCTAACACCCGGTGGCAAGACTACGAGGTATGTGGAAGACTATTGGATATCCAGTGCCCCGATGCCGCCCTACTCCCTGTTAAACTGGTTAACAGTCCATGCAGTACCAGGTTGTTGGCAAAGGTAAGTTGAGTGACAATTAAATATGTTTGGTATTTGTTTCGCACGCACGCTGTAATTGGCCACCGGAAAAGTTAACCAATATGCTAGATGCTTACAGACCCTATGCATAATAAATTTAATGTTCTTCGTACTCGAAACGAGTTCTTGTCGTACTACTCAAGAATTCATTCAAGATGGCGGAAAGTTTCTTTTCGAAGCCGGTGTTTAAATGTCGAGTTGGAATGTTATCACAAGGTGGCGATAAATTCAGGTTTGAAGACTTATTGTTAACAAAACGAAGTGGTATTTAATTCTTAAATTGCGGCATGATTACACAGTAGTGATACTAGAAGTTAGCAATGCTAATGGAGTGCTGCCATTTCATTAACTGTAAAGATCAGAAAGCAACAAGTAAGATATTTTCATCAGTTTATTTTGGAAAACAGGTCATTCCACCTGGTACATTTGCTTAAAATTTTAGCAAAGTTCAAAGGCTGACTTCTCGGTGTTGTTTCAGTCAAAAGAAATAAAATAGGTAAGAATTTAATTAATGTTGATAATATAAACGGAAAAAACACCGCGGGAAATAGTCTTTTAAGAATTTAAAAATTCGCCAACATTTACATGCGACAAGATCTTTAGATAAAAATCACTGGGTACTGAATGCCTGACAACAAAGCTCCAAACTGAGCCTTATCTATGGATCGGTCACTTGATGAAGGAGGACTGGTCTTGGCGGATGTCGGAACATGTGGAAACGTCGAAGAACACTACCCAGAATCTTAATGACGAATTGACTCGGCAGTGAAATATTGAACATTCTAATTTAGACGAAGATTGTGATTGTAAAGCAGCAGGCCAGGTCGGTTGCTGTACATAATCTTTGACTTGAAACATTTGTTGCCATTCAATTTAGAAAACCTTCCACAAGCGCCAAAAAATGACGCAGTCGATGAAGGAGGTTATGATGAAAGAATAGCGACATATATATTTTGACTGCTGGTCTGGTCCGCTGATTTACCAAGACATTGATTAACATTTTCAACATTTCACAGCTGTGTCAAATGAACACTTACTTGTTAAGCTTCCACATGCCCATGAGCCAAAAGTAACTGTAGATTAGTCATCCTTCCTCAAGCGATATTCTCAGCTTTAGGCGTTTGGAGCTTTGTAATGCCTGCAGGGATTTGTATTTGTAAGCAATATTTATACAGGACCATCCAGTTTAGCATTGCTAGTTTAAATGGAGTCCTGATATACAGCACAATTCTTACAATTAGGGGAGGAGTTGACAGTCCACAACACCGGCATTAGCCTACTCCTATCGACAAGTGCGTGGGTTCTTTTAAGTCACCCGATAGAACGTCGAGATACTAGACCAACGGCTTCACGTCCCTGTCCACGGATGGTGTGGCGAGAGAAGGTTGCCCAAAGTTCAACCCTCGACCAGGCCGGGGATTGAACCCGGGGACTTCTGGTTGGGAGTCAGAGATCTTACTGACTATGCCAACCACGCTCACACATTCAGTGTCTTTTGTCGCATGTAAATGTTTGCGAGCTTTAAATAATTCCCGTGATGTTTTTCCATCCCTTGTTGTTATTTTGTAATCATTCTGCATTTTATGAAGTTTATAGGCCATTCACAAAATACCGATGATCAATCGCGTCACGAAACTTTTCTTGCTTTAGAGGCCATGTTAAATGGGTCGTTCATACGTCGTGCTTGATGTATTGTCTTTACGCGATACACGATTTTATGGTGTGTGATGCATCGTGTGATCGTTTGTCTGGCCCTTTTCGCCATACACATATAAGTGAATATATGTTTCAATGTTCACTTAATTTTATCTTTGGGTTTAACGCCAACTTTCGTCGTACAAACTTTCTATTAACCGAGTTTAAACTTAAAGTTTAAGGTCTTATTCAGCGTTACAAATGTTTCCAGCTGTTGTCCGGCGGTATTGCACCTCTCAATGTTAAGCCGGAGGTGGTGGGAAAGCTCGGGCACATGTAGGAGATTTGATTATGCTTAACTGCCCGTGGTTGGGATGATAGACCATTTTAATTGATTTTTGACATCGTTTTACGGCGAAAGAGTCACCTATTTGATCGTTAACGTTTCCCCTGGGGTGGGGAATTTGAACTGGCAGAAGTTCGTGTTTGAGTTCAAATACCTCACTTATGCCTGCCCCCCCCCCCGGCTTAACACTGACAGGTGTCAACAAACCAGAATTCGACGATGTTTTTGTACAAACTCGCGGAATGCATGTATTTGCCGTTACCAACAAATTTTCAACAGTTGGCTTGTATCGTACACTCATGATATCATTATGACAGTGAAGTTATATATTTTTCGTTAGGTGGAAATTCCCCAACAGAAGAGCAGCAACATGGTCCAATGGTCAGCCTTCAAACACGACCTGCGGGTCTGCGAGTCAGTGGAATACCACGTAAATCTCCCGCGAGTCCTCACTCATTTCACGGACCACGTGCCCGCTGATGTAATCGGAGTGCCAGGTCCAGACTCGTATGAAACGAAGATCAGCGTATCAGATCAGTTGCCGTGCGAGACTATGACTGACTTCCTAGAACGGACACGAGAAGAACACGAAGAACAACCTGAAGTTTATGAGAAAAGAATCTGTCTGCTTTTACTTCAGCTCTTTGCTGCGTTACAACATCTTCACAGTGAGTACGTGGTGCATAGAGACCTAAAAACTGAGAATCTCTTCTTGTTTGACGGTGGACTTCTGGTTGTGGCAAATTTTGAACATGCACTTCAGCAAGGGAAAACTAC
The DNA here is from genome assembly GCA_025403585.1 of Parazoanthus swiftii. NCBI lineage: Eukaryota > Metazoa > Cnidaria > Anthozoa > Zoantharia > Parazoanthidae > Parazoanthus > Parazoanthus swiftii. The sequence continues at coordinate 7,991 of JAOBYE010660074.1, forward strand.
GAAGCCAGGTCCTTTTGTTCTTAGCACGGGCGCTCCGTTTCATCTTGGAGGCAATGTTGAACATCTCCCGCCTGAAATCTTGAATGCGCCCGAGGATGCCAAAACTCTTGATTATGAAAAATGCGATGTCTTTGCTGCCGGTTGCTTGTTGTACGAGATGCTACACGTTGAAAATCCCTACTCAAGGGATTCAAATCTGATCAAACGGAAATATCACGTAAATGAGCTGTTTTCGTTGCCAGAGCGTTCGTGTTACTCCCGAGGCTTAGGTTTGATCGCCAGTAAATTGCTTTTCGTGGATCCAGAGCAGCGCGCTGGTGCGAAGGAAGCCCTTGAAATGCTCAGGGTAGTACTTTGGGGCCCGGACTGCCTTGAAGATAGCGGCACTGCCTCATTAGAAAATATGGCCTCTGATTGGCTGGAAACTGAGCGAGCTCACATGGTTGCGGTGATTGCTAGAAACCAGGCTCAGGCGTGTGGGCCGAGCAGTGAGCAAGATGACTTCATGGAAAAGTTTCTCAAGTGTCAGTATCTTGTTGAAGCAAACGGCGATTCAATTGTGGATAGCTACAAGCAGATAATGTATGTTGTTGAAAAAGAGAAATGAATAGTATTTATTTTAGCTTGAAAAGTTAACCGTTGTTATCTTTTAGCCTTGTAATTAATGCAGTTTTACTTTAGGGAGTTTGTATTGTATTAAACTGAACTTTTTCACAATTTTTAGAAGGTTGTGAAAGAACGATCAAATAATAGTAAAGATATTGATTTGGTTTATGAATGAAATTATTTTGTTCGTTTTCATTACGTTTTAAAGAGCGGACATTAAGCGGAATGGCGGGAAAACTGGGAGGCGTGAGGATCACGAAAAAGTTTGGATGTTTGAAGGGGGTCTCTAAAAATTTAGCTCGAAGCGGAGGGGTCTAGAAATCTGTCAGAACTTAGGACCTTTCATAATAAGCACTTTTTACTGGCACTGACAGTTTAAAGGCTTCGAAATTGCCAAATCATTCGGGCCATGTCACTATCGTGCTTCACATTCTACATTTAGGAGAGAGCGAAGGGGGAGTCCAAGAAATTGTTAACTCGAAAGGCGGGTCGTAGACATTTTTGACACGTATTAAAGGTCCACAAAAAAGATTTCTCCAATATCCTCTTTCGCCTCGCGATGTTTAATGACTATAGTCCCCATGTAGAAGATTATTCATGCTTTGAAGAAGTTATTTTAAGAAAGTCATTTAGTCTTTTTCAAACCATATTTATTATTGTACAGCAAACAAGTGTGGTGTGTGGATGGGATGAAAATGAAATCAACGTTTTCAAAGTGTATCTTGAAAAGATATGCCGTAAAACATTCAATTTTCGTATTATGAAAGGCGCTGAACGGTTGATTTAGAGCTGCCTTCACTTCCGGAAACGTTTGAATGTATTTCAGTTAGATAGAAACAAGGCAGCTTGTAGAAGGTAGAAAATTTATTGCACTACTTTCAGATAATTATAGTTGCACCAATCAGTTTCACCTTCAAAGCTTGTGCATTGATCTGGACATATGAACTAGTGCTACACAACTGTGAAAAACTTTCTTATTAACTAAGAACTTGCTGTATTGCAATGCCGGTTGGGACTTTTTAGGCCTTTGAAATCTTGATGGACACAGATACGAGTTTATTTTGTTACAATGTATCATATTTATAATACGAGGAGTACTTTCCTATTTTTTTTTCAGTCTCTTTTGTTTATGCATCTTCATTGTTGCACTATCATATAAGATGAGATGAAGCTTTTATTTTCTTTTCAAATAGATTTTCTCTTAATGCCGCAAGGTGTTATATTTTTTTAAATCATTTAACTTTTTTTAACTCTGTGTCGTGCTGACGTTTTCTAATTTAGTGTTAACTGTATTAGCAGGTTTAAGCCGGTCTGTTAGGTATCCTTGAAGCTGGATAGCTCTCTTGTTTTAAGATAGAGTTAAGTAATCTAGTGTTTGGAATAAGAGAAAAGTTTAATAACTTACAGTGGTAGATGTAATACACACGTTTCAGCTTTAAAAGCAGCCCATGCAGGCGAAAGACATGTCAAGCATTAAATTAAAAATGATATTCAAGGAAATCGTGTTGCATGTAACTGGTTACCATTTTTAACTTCGTCTTTAAAATTGATAAATAGGAAAACGTTTTGCTAATCTCGACCTCGAGAAATATCCGCGATTGAGTAAACGCGACAGCGCATGCGTGTGCGTTGTGTTAGATCCGGTTTGGAGGACGGGAGAGGTAGAACTGTGATTCAAACACCAAACTGCATTCGAGATTAAACCAGTTCATTGAAATCGAGCAAACTCAACTGGACAGAATGAGATGTTGCTTTATCTTTTCTGTCAGAGTGATTACACATACCGGCCGGGTAAAAGCTCGGCCCCTTGCCCCCCCGCCCCCTCCCTTCCCCTCCTTTCACAGGATCCTTGCCAAACATAATTCCAGCAAAGTCGAAGCATTTTGGCCATTTCGCCGTGTTTCTCTGGTTTTGCACTGCCCGCACTAATTAAAACGACGGCACTAGTGCTTTCTATGTTTAAAAAAAACGTCCAAATGTCCACATGTTTTATGCGATGCGGCCGAGAAAACGGTTACCACATAGATTTGGATTTGTAGAGAACTACTACTAAACTGAGCGGAAGTTTCTACCGGGACTGTAGCGTGCAAGGAGATGAGAGATCTCTTTAGGAGTCTGTCCGTGAACAGCTTTAAAGCGTGTTCACACTAAGGAAGGAAGCGCAAGCGAAGACACAAGCGCAAGTTAGAAGCTGATAATCGAACATTTTCTCCGATCCAATGAAAGAAGTGATCAGTACAGATCAAGAGTTGAGCCAGGGATTATTTACGTCACCGCGTAGCATTAGTCACATTGTCGACATTAGGGTTAGCAATTGTTGTAACATTGGAGTTGGACGTCGCTCATCAGCAGCCTATTGCTCAATGCGCATATTGTCATAGTTTACATTTTTAAAAAAGCAGGGAAAGCATAATGCAGGAGTTGTCTGGAAGGGTCCAAAGGTGCGAGGAGGTGTCCAGATTATCCAGGTGTGTTTAAACGTGTGCACAGTTGCACTTCTGAACTATTGGTCCAAACGCGTCCAGAGGTGTCTAAAAGTGTCCTAATTCTATCAAGCCAGTTACTTTTTGGAAAACTGTGTAACAGGTTGAGTTTCAAAGTTTCATTGCAATACTGGCGTTTAAAAATCTAGAGTTAAGGAAACCCCCTCCCCCCCCCCTTCCTCTCCTCTCTCTGAAAATTTTTGACAGCTTTGAAAACACCAAGCTGAATCTCTAAATACAACATAAAAATTCCTTTTTTTTGCAATCAAAATTCAGGACGTTGCCTTACTAACTTATCCATGTTATCTTGAATTAAGGGTGATTAAAAAAGTTATCACCTATCCCGCTCCAAGGTTTGCCGATTATGCAATTAGCTCGTATCGTATTTAACATCGCAATCATTTTTGTGGCTCTGCCAAGAGAGCCACTATGCTATACCGACTGAGTGAGGTGTATGAGTGAGTGATGAACCGAACGGCCGTCGAACCTCTTCCGGAAATTATCGGAACAAAAGGCTTTCTTTTCCGGGAATCCTTCGGAACAACTCGTACGGGCGAAAACAAACCGTCAAATTATCGACTTATCCGTACCAAGTTCAGCGTGGAAAACGTTGCACGACGTCGCATTTGGCTTTCGAGCTGGAAAGTTTATTGTCGAATAGTGCAGGTATGTTTTCCAAAATTACAAGTTTTTTCTCTCCAATATTCAGTCGCAGCATTCAAGCACTGTGT
>JAOBYE010660407.1:0-11808 GCA_025403585.1 Parazoanthus swiftii
AGGCGAGGAGGGAAAGACACGGCAGCACTCCAGAGTCGTGGAATATTAAGTTCTCAGACCTATGCTTGTTTTTCATCAACTGAAATTAATAAATGATCTTCTCATATCCAATCTACAGTAGATACATACGATAATCATCAAATTGCAGAATACTGCTTAATGTTGATGACTGCATGAGAACACTTAAATAACTCGTTAAATTTTCATCCCCTAAAGAAGCTTCTTACTTAGAGAAGATAATACAGACAGAATTAAAGACTGTACATTCATGACTTGCAGGCCTTAGTATTCTAAGAACAAGATTAGTGCAGACAGAAAAAAAATTGTCCAACCTGTTTTTTCTTAAGATCTGCAATCTGTTGTTCGACATCAGCAATATCCTTATCTACTCTGTCCATACACTGCACCAGCTGCTCATTAGTCATGGATGAATCACTCGGCAACTTCTCCTCCTTCACTTCTTTCTTGATGGAATCATCTTTCACCTTTTTCTCCACCTCATTAGCTGAAACACATGTAGTCAATGAATAAACAGCCAGTCAACAAACATTTAATTGTCAAGTGATACCCGTTTAATTCAAGAACTTAAATTATTTTAATTATTAATAATATTTTTTCTAACACATCTTGTACTTTGTGGGCTTTCAGATATCAGGATGTGCCTGTGGATAAAATGCTTCTGCAAAACAAAAGCTAGATTCAACTCCACATCATAACTCTAAAACTAAGAGACCATTAATTTACTCTCACTAGTAAAAACAAAAAGATACTGTCTACAGCTGTATAGAACAAAGAAAATGGAACTTACAGGCAGATTATTTAATAGGGAGGAAAAAAAACAACCCTTTATTTGATATTCTTAGCTTGTAATTCATGATCATTTCCATGTGATTCGCAGACATCCCAGACTCAAACCTACAAACCTTGTATCTAGCATTTGACTTAATCGTACCTGGAGATATCGCCTCTAGTGTTGGAACATAGGCCGAGGACTGAAAAAAACAAAGGCAATCCAGTTAACTGTGTATAAATTCCAATTGAAAGGAGTACATCAGTCTGAATATTGTGGAATTTAAGAGTATGTTATGTATTTTTATACAAAACAAAAGTTAGTATTGAGCCAACAGTTTAAACACACTCAGTCTTCTGTTCAAATTTTCAAAAACAAAGTTTTGAAACCCAATAAACAAATGGCATCTCAATCTGCCTGACTGTGTTTTTGTTTTGAAAACACACACTGTACTAACAAATTATAACAAATACTGCATACTAGATAATTAGTATGGGTAATCAAATGGTGACGAGTGAAATTAGGATATAATTTCACGTGCGTTTTGTCAAAATTCTAATAATTTCCTGAGCCTTTAGGCGAGGGAAATTATTAGAATTTTGACAAAACACGTCAAGTGTTTTGGGTGACAAATTACGCTCAAAATCGCCGGTGAATTTTTTACAGACTGTAATTTCACATGTGCGCGCCAAAATTAAGGAGTAATTTGTCACCTATGATATTAAGCATGAAATCTTGCAGTAATGAAATAAACTATTGATAGACTAAACAGTTATATATAAGATGTAAACAAAACATGGTTCTCATGAACTGAGCTTTGAATTTAAACAAAAAAACCTCCAAAATAATACAATATTTACAGTAACACAATTTTTTTTTTTTAATTTGCTGTGTGTGATACATGTAAATTTGGCTTGTATACATGTATGCCAGGTGTCTATGCCTGGGCTTTAAAAAGCTAGATTTCTTTTTTCCCTATATATAGCAGTTGCTTATATCACATGATTGTTAATTCATGAATGTATCTTGATAGTTTAAAGGCAAATTAAAATTGTAATATTTTTCAATAAATTTCAACTAACTAATTTGTCACTGGCTTTTATTCAGCAATTTTATGACTCCAAACAAGGAACCAACTTGATATCAATTACTACTGACAATGTAAATCAATGTTAACACGCTCTAAACTTATAAAGTTGTCACATAACAGACCATTCACACAGCTGCTGCATTTCTGAAATGGCCAGAAAAAAAACAACTTTACAAGCTTCAGGACTCCTTTTACTGCCTTTTCATCAGAAAAACAGCTATAGTAAATAAATAATAACTTATTATTAATACCTTCTTGTAAGTTAAAGACTGAAAAGCAAATATTTTATAGAACTGCATGTTACCTGCAAATCTTACCAGTAATGGTGGCCTTAACCCCTTCGATTTAACTCACACATACATGAATACTAGGTAGGTTGTGGATTTTGAATTATGGCTTTATTCAAAAAGGCTTGGGTAAAAATCAATCTGGCATTAAGTAACTTGTCTAGGTTGAATTGAATATCTCCCATTAATGAAAACTCAGTGCAGTTGTAACAATATACATTACATTACATTGTATCTTTGCTCATTTCCTCTGTATTTATGCATGATTAATAAAAGGTTATCCATTGCACAAATTTAATAAAGCTCAAACTATATATTATGCACTGCCTACCTTGTCTTGACACCTAGGAGGCGGTGGAGGGGGTGGGGTTGAAAGATGTTCTGGCTTTTTCTCAGAGATTTCCTTGAACCCTTTGGGAGGTGATGGTGGTCGCCGCCGCATGTCTGGATATCTGGGTGGCATGTTGCTTACATTGCTTGGTGATTGATGTCGATACTCTAGATGCCGTGGTTGTACATGCCCTGATGGCACAGAATGACTCCTCATCAATTCTGGATGCCTTGGATGTGAATGGCTGGATGGTGATGGGGGTTGCGGCCTCATCTGTTGATATCCAAGTGCAGAAGTGGAAAACCTCCCATGTTCTTGATGTCTTGGCTGATTTGGGTGAAACAGCATTGAAGACGTCTGTGGTCCAACTTCAGGATGCCGATGCTGACCATGACAAAACATGGCAGAGTGTTGTTGTCCATGTTCTGGTGGTATATGTTCTCGTCCCATATCAGAAAGCCTTGTTGCATCACTTGATGATGGTGTGTTGAGCCAATCAGAGGGTCGCCCTTCAACCAGGGGGGGTGAGTGAGGAGAGTGTGGCTGTGCCCCTTTCGGCTTTTGGGTGATGCTAGGAGAGGATTCTGGTGAATGGCCTCCTCTTGGAGATCCAATTCTTGGGGACATCCTGGGCGACCGGGGAGACATCTTTGTGTGAGGTGAACTGTGGTGGGACGATGTATTGCTGTCATCACTCGGCCGTTTCCTTTTAGCAGAAACTTGGTGCACTTCATTTTTTTCTGCTTCTTTCCATCGAGGTTTCTGTGAGTCCTGACTACTGCCTTTTGATTCAATATTCCTGTCAAAAGACAAAGTCAGAAAAACAATTTCATTAACAACTGAAAGTCAATGAATGCATAATTATGTATTATAAAAAATTATCTTTTAAAAAATAGCAATGAAATACAAAGGAACACATAACACACAGGAAGAGATTACATTCTGTCACAAAAAGTTGTTGTGTAACATGCTTCTTTAAAATGTGGTACAGTTTGTAAATGACGTCAAGAGATTACTTAAAAAAACATTGTAAATTGTTTATTAAATCAACCACTGTAACCAATTATTACAATTGTCAAATAAAAAAATAAGGGAAAAAAAGAAGTCAACAAGAAAAAAAAAAGAAGAAGAGATTACTTACTTTCCCAGTTTGATGTCCTTCTCACTTATTGAACTGAAGTCTGTGTAATCACCAAGACCAACCTCCTGTACAACAATGAAACCATTGAGCATACATGTATGTTATAATAAAATATGATTACAATTATTAAGACCAGCCCAAACACAGAACTTGGAGTATGAAAAAAGTACTAGAAGTCATTCAGGGCTTGGAATATTCGAGGGCTGATACTGTGAGATTAAGAAAAATGAAGAAGTCTTCTCAAACTGTCCAACCCAGTATCTTGGTTCCACAAACAGGGAACAGTCCCTTGCATAAATTTTCATAATAATATTATATTATGAAACATAATTTTGACTTTACACAGTCACTATAATTTTTTATTTTGATGCATGATTACTGTAATTTCAAACACTAACCAATTTCTCTCCATTTTTTCTTCTGCCAAATTTCTCTCCTACCTGATCTCGTAAAGGTGGCAATTGCTCATAGAAGGATGCACTATAGGATGCAGTCAGGTCATCTTCACTAAGCCGACGTACTCTCTTGAATGGAATGGCACTTTCTCTTCCTGGATATCCATGACCTTGGCTCCTACATTAAAAATGTGTTTGAAAATTTTGTCTTTTATGTATGTTCCTAGGCAGCCTTTTAGAAGGTTGAACAAGAATTTTTTTAAATTTTAGCCACAATTTAATAATATTAGGTGATCTTTTGCAAGCTGTGACTTGGGATGATAATTGTTTATTAAGATGGTATCTGATGTAAATAGTTGTATGGTAAGTAGATTTCGCTATGACTTGCTAGTAGCCTTCAATGTGCTGTGAGATGGTTAGACCTACAGTAAACACAGTCTGTGATATCTCTTAAAAGATATATTGTATCAGTCAGATAATAATGACCAAATAACTGGCAAGCAAAACTATACTTGTAAATTAGGTAATCATAATTTAAAATGTTAGATTTTTGTTCTTAGACAGTTTAACTGAGCGACTCAATTTACTGTTTTCGAAAGCAGGTATAAATAGACAATACAATTAACAATTTTGGGTAATTGACTCATCTGTAGCCTGACAACAAATCCTCAAAAATACAGCTGCTACAAATACATGTAGATCATCTGTAATTTCTTATGAAAACATATTGAAAAACAACAAGAAAATAGTCATGTATTTAATATGTACTCATTTCCATTATACATGTACATCAGATGGTGCACTGTCAACACTTAAAACACTACTATGTGTGTACATAATGATCCTACAACTACATGAATTGTGTTAAATTACAGATACATGTATTGGCAAAATAAAAGACTTCTCGAGTTCTCATCAGAATTTTACTTAAAATATAACTGTAAGATGCAGTTGTTTTTTAGTACATTAACAATCATGAAAATGAGTACTGGCCAACCACTTTTGTTCAAAACATACAACTGTTACAGCTTTGAATGAATTACAATTTTTCTAAAGAAATAAAATTTTGAAGTGATTTGGGTCAGCACTGATCAAAAGAGCATAGAAAATATATAAACTTTAAAAAAACAAATCTAAGTGGTAGCAATTTTAAAATAAAGAAACTTGTGATGAGAATGTGGGAATGCTTTACCAGTATATTTGGCCTTAGAAAAGTGGTAAAGAGTGAACTACAAAAACTTATTCACATGTTTTCTTAAGTTTAAAGTTGGCTTTTATTTTAGCCGTATAACATGGATTTGACTATTGTCAAAAAAACCCCGAGAAGTATATGTATATGATTGTGTTTATTCATTGATTTCAGACCTCAATATTCAATACCTTTCAAATTATCTCAGTGCTCAGAAAAGACAGGAAACATTATCTAAAGCATCATCTATCATGTCTATCACAAAATCTCTGAAACATCTGTGCTTGTCAAATTGTGCATTCTACATTTTAAAAAAACCTTGAATGCTATGGAAACAGCGAATTCAAAAGAAAGAGGTTTCCTAGCTCATGCGTAGAACAACTATTTCTTTAAAGATCTTTTTGTGACAATGTTCGATCGTACGTGACTTATCAAGATATTTAGAAAATAACTAGTATTCTCACAGTCTTCAAGAGACGTCTCTTTCTCTCATCCTGGATACATTTCTTGAATGATTTTGATCATTTGACCGTAAATCGGGTTCGCATCCATTCCGAAATGAGACATATGTAATTATGCACTCTCACTTTCACTGAATTTGACCTAATTTTCCAGTTTGCCCTCAACCAAAAGAATATAGGAATTGACAAGTCTTGTCAAAAATCTTTATAGCATAATCAGTATACTATGATCTTTGCAAAATTTTTATGTGAAGGTTTCTCCTACAGAGGTAAAAGCTCTAATATTTTGTGAATGCAATCGACAATAACATCGCACAACACGAACAGCTGAAAGGTGCATATAAATGATAATATACCCCAAATTGTTCGACTTCAGTAACAATTATTTCTCCAGTTAAAACTCGCTTCGTCAAAATAATATAACTTACCGATGAGGTGGCCCTCTAGACATAATCTTAGCAACCAACAGTCTACATCTGTTCACTCATTCCAGACGGAATCTTCGAACAATCTTTCATTGCAAATGGCCACTATTTTAAGTGTCCGCCATATTTGAATGAAAAGATGCGAAGGGGTTGGGAAGTAGTGATTTAGTGACGTCACGGGCATGGGTAGCCTCGTTCCCAGGTTCTTCTGGAATTGCGTTAAAACTGTGGAAGACAAAAATTAAAGCTTATTTGCACCGGTTGTTCAAAATTAAAAGAACGGAAGTGCTCGGCAAATGTCATCCACGTCCAGCCGTTGGTTCGACTATTATGTCAAAACTCGTGCTTTACGAATGCAAATCATCTTGAAAAAGATAGGTGATAGTGTTACCGTTGTTGTAGTCAACAGGACGGCTGTAGCACGAGTAATATGTGGATTGTGATTGGTGAAAACAATATAAATCTGCTGCCCATATATGGTGAAACGCAACAAAAGAATCAGTATGCGCACAAGTCTTGATAAGCTGAGATATTGAAATTCGTTGTGGACAAAAGTTGGATCTCTATGCGAGTGGAGCAAACCAACGAAGACCTTAGTCTACAATGCAGCCGCCTTATTTTCTTAGCTCTCGGCTAGAATTATAAGCTGCTGTTATCTACACGTAAACCAGATTAATGTGAATTTAATTGATTTACGTAACGATTGAGACATTTAGCAAAGACTTTTTCTCGGTTACATGTAAATGTGTAAGAGTTTCATTCAATATATACCAATTCTTAAGCTCTTATTAAAACAAGCGCTTAAGTCTTGGGGGCAGTACCTTAAAGCCTACACAGATTACCAGGGACCTGCTTAGCTGAGGCATGGCGGCCGATTTGAACTCAAGAAAGTTCAGCATGAGCAGATGTTTTGAACGAAATTGAGTTTCAGTATATGGATTAAGCATCTGATAAACTATATTTTCCTTTAATTGCAGGTCGAAGCCGTTCAAGCCAAGGAGAGAATATAGCCGGGGGGGGTACTCCCTATATTTAAATGGTAGGTATGACCGTATTTTTTAGGGTATAAAACGGCGGTCTGGTATATTTTAGGGTATTTTTGAGCGAAAATCGCACTCGGAAGAAAATCTGGTATTTTTTAGGGGTTATTTGCGGAGGTAAAACGGTTCGCTGAAGGTGAAATTTGGGTGAATTGTTTTTTCCACTAGGTATTTTTTAGGGTAGAAATTCGAGCTTCCCGACGGTCATCCCTACCACTTTCACCCTGAAGTACCCCCCCCCGGGGAATATAGGCGTCTGAGGAAAATTAATCGCTCTGCCAACGAATAGTGAACCCGCGTATTACGAAAATGTCCTATCTTTTGTTGTAATCATAGAACCACCAAATTTCGTTTAAGCTCATCACTGATTAAGCGGTTGTAATTTCAAAATACAAATACACTTGTTAACGATTCTTATGATCTAAAATACATCTATAAATTAGCGAATTATCGAGGACAAGTTTTTGAAATGTTAGTCAAATGGTTCAGTAGGCTATGTAAATTATATTAAACTTGACTCGTTTGAAAGCGATTTGTTGTCTTCGTCATTGTTTAGGTGTTTTCCTTTACGGAACAAGAACCAAATCATTGCATGTTGAGAACAATCAACAGGAAGTGGAGGCAGGTGTGCATACGACAACTTGTTTGGCGCAGTTTACGCTTTTCTTTTTTTGAGCAAACAATTTATACGACACTCCGTAAAAGTCTAAAAGATCTAGGTGTATTTTCTTGCCGATTATGTCAAGATCCTCGTTAAAAACTGACATGTCATATGTGGATGAACGAAAGACGAGAAAAACACTCTTGACGCATTCTTAAAGATTAAATGCGCAGGTGCACGTCAAAAGATATGCGCAGACACATACCAGAGTGAGATGCGTATGCACATACAATCTAGACGCGCCGGCGCATATCAAAATGAGATGCGTATGTGCTTACAAAATTGGGATGCGCAGACGTATACCAAAACAAGATGCGCAAGCCAAGCGACGCCTGGGCATCTTATTTTGGGTTGTGCCTACGCATCTCATTTAGGGTTACGCCTGCGCTTCTCATTTTGGGGTGCGCGTATGTTTTTCATTTTGGTCCCTTTTGGAAATTAGCTTCGGTGACTTCGGAAAAGCAAATCATCAAGAATAATTTCTCAGTCGGTGGTGCAAGTAAATTCTATCCGAGTTGAAACTGTTGTGCAGATTGACCAGAGACAACCTGATTAAAGAAAAGTTGAAAGAAATTGAGAAAAGTAGTTGGACGTTAAGTTAAGACGAAACGAAGGAAAATCTGTCGCTGATCTCGCTCCTTTTTTCGTGTCCGTGCCGTACCGATTGCTTAATATCTCATCTTGAAATTTTGGTATATTTGCAAGTAATAATGAAGCTTTTTTTGCTGAAAACAACTGAGAAGTATACGTTGATGCGATTTTGAAATTGACCTGCTTGATTTTACAAGGATCATCTCAAAGAGAAACTTTGGTTTTTTTCCAAATACCAACACAGTATCGCAGATAACTCCACACCGCTTATTAATTGTGACTATTCGGATATTCCTCTAGAACATGCAGTGTTGAGCATCGTCCTTATTTTTCACACTGAGTGATTGCATTCCCATACATACTTATGCGTAGATATTATACAGATCAGTCTAAGTTCCAACCACTTGTAATTGCGGTCTCAATCTCTGAAATGATAAAATTGCCATAAATACACCAGTTTTCTAATGCAAATTTTTGCTAGATCCATTCCCGCTTGTGGGGGTTAAAAGTCATTACTCGGACAAATTTGGGCTTGTTAATTCAGCATAAACATCACTTTTAGCCCCCTCGAGGGAATGAATCTAGCAATAATTTGCATTGGAAAATTGGTGTATTCCTTTTAGTTATTTGCATAAAGAAGTTAAATCATATCCTTTTAACTTACGAGTCGACATTTGGCCAGATGAAATGTTGAGCCTGATGAAGGAAAAGACGGACCAGACTACTTCGAGTAGCTGCCGAACATGCATTGATATCATTTTGAGAATTAACTTTAAGTCAATTCAAAATAACTTTTTTAAAATCTTATTTGCAAACGCTAAGTACTATTATTTCAAAGACCAAGAACAATGGCTGCACTTGTAAACGCTTTATTGAATATGGCCTCAACTTCTGCTCCCAGGGGGGCATTTACATTAGCTAACTAAAGCAACATGTAGTTGTTGTTGTTATTACAGTCAATCAGAACCCCTGGGCCCTGTTGTTGAAAGCCCGGTTACTAAAACCCTAGGTTAACACTCGATTAAACTTAGCGCTAATTGGGCTTTGAAAAATCGGGCGCTGGGCAACAAACGCAATTCCTGTTTGTTGCTGAAAGTATTTGTAAGAGGATGTTAAGAAAGATTTTACGAATGCGACAGTTGGATAGCAATATTTTAAAAGACAAAGTGTTAATATTTATTAAATTTTATTAGAGCAGTCTTAAATGCGTCTGTATTTTTAATTATTTATAAAACGTTTACACTTTCAATCAGTCAACTTTCAACTTTATTTGATTTTGAAAAGAAAAGTACATGTACAATGGACGTATACAAAGTCAAAACCGAAATCTTCTTGGATAATATGGATGGCTATTTTAAAGAAACTTGAATAGAATAAGTTCTGGTAGTATATTTGCAAATTATTCATCCACGCGTTTAATTTCAAAATGCATTGGCATATATAATGCATAAAAATACAGTGCAATACTAGTTGAGTCCAAACTCAAGGCAAAAGCAAGGATTGGTAACCGACTCAGAATATTAAAAAAAGGATTAAAAACAAAAATCTTAAATGAAACCCAATTTCATTATTTATTTTGGCTGCACATTTTTGCGCAAATTTTAGTTCGGGGCGGTTCTTTGTACACGCCGAAAGGCATTCCTCTGTATTCGCACAGTCCGGTAAAAAACTTGAAACAGGGTTTGCAAAGTACAAACTCGTGTCTTCCGGAATCGTTTCGCAACTTACAAATTATTACTTTTAATGTTTGCAATTGTTCATATACTGCGAAATGCTCGTTTCGCACTTGGCGACTCGATTTGTTTGTTTCCAGGCTTCTCTCGGAAAACGCATTCTTTTCTGAAGACCCTGGGAACGAGCCGGTTGGGCAAAAATTTCTGGTTTTTCCAGTCACACAGAGTCATGCAGCGAAGTTGTTTGTGAATCGGAAGTTCGTATGCATGCAAAAGTGAACGGCATTCGAGGAGTCATATTTTTGCTTGATTTTGTTCAAACTCAAAGCTATTAGGGGATGGAAGATTTGTTCGATGTGTGTGTTGTCGGGGCAGGAGTCGAGGGGAGCTCAACAGCACGATATCTTGCGTCAAGGGGAAAGAAAACACTTCTCCTTGAACAGGTTTGTCAACATGGAGGACCGTCGTAGTTTATATGATGGCAGTAGACCTATGTAAATCCAATGAATCACTCTCTGTGATACTTTCTTAAACCATGAATCCTTGATGAACTTTTACAAGTAGATTCGATAAGAGCAATTAATGAAATACGTTCCCAGTGGGGGGGGGGGGTAAACTCCCCTCAGTTGACTTTGTGGGTAAGTGCCGTTCTTAAGGGTATTCAAGTATATTGTATGATTTTCGGGGCCCATTTGGCCCATTTGGTCTGGAAAAGTCCACACATTTTGCTTGAGAAGTCTGGAAAAGGGATTGATTTTGAGATTAAGTTTGATTTTGAGTAAGTTGCATTGGTTGAGGACAGATGATATAAATCACAAAGCTTAGGCTTAGCCCATTTATCTTTGATGGACCCTGCCAGATCCTTGGCAAGAAATAAACTAAAAATGATTTTGTTTCCAACTAGTTTCCACTCCCCCATTCCCGAGGTAGCTCACACGGGCAGTCAAGAATTTGCCGATATGGGTACCCACAGACCTACTATGCTGCACTTATGCCGGAAGCTTTTCAGATGTGGAATGAAATTGAGAAAATGTCCAACAGGAAGTTATTCAAGTAAGTGGCATGTGAAAATAGTTACCAGTGTGTTCCCAAGAGCCTCAGGAACAAAACCCAAGAAGTGTATGCTATAATTTGATGCGGAAAAAGAAATCACAAATTACCCTGAAATTTGAGAGTATATTACCCAGAAGAATCCATCAGTTAAACCGAAAAATCTGTTCCAAAAGGATTGGGTTTTTTTATTTCACTGTAAACTTTGTGATATTCTTATCAACAGGCTTTTTGTCTATGGAGCAGCATGTTTCTTGACGAAATAAAATGATGATCACCCACTTTCTCATTTTGCCAGGGTGAAAGTGGAAAGAAAAGACTACTGTGACCTTTTTTTTCCTACCGTTTTACCTTACTGCCCTTCTGATTTCCTCAGTGCCCTTCTCACTTCTTGGGTTTTGCCTAGCTTTTGGGACTCTAAAAAAAGTACTGAAGATAGATATCCTTTTTGTTATGTGTGAGTCAATTCCAACCATGAGCATGATCCCCTCCTGCACAAACCCTGGGCATTTGATACAAACAAATTCACAAAAATGAGCTGGAAAAATCACATGATTTTGGGGTTGTATGTTAAGAAAAATATACATGTATTAACACAGGTGGCCCGAGCTACCAATATGTGTTGGAAATGATTACTCGGGTGTTCGGTTACATATCGCGATTTTAAGCAAATGTATGGGAAAT